>JAMYHI010000440.1:0-14948 GCA_025531525.1 Pichia sp. P7020A | reverse complement strand
AGCCAAATGAGCCCAGATCTCAACATGATGCTAATGTCACAATCATATGAATCTTTCACGACAGATCTAGCACAGAGCTTGAACGATTTGCTCACTTCACAACTCACAGACATCACAGATACAATCCAGCCATCGAATACGTCGCCATTCACGTCTGTGCCGCCATCCGCGAATAACCCGTTCTCTTCGATTGCATCTCCGAAAACAGTACCAGCAATGACTACATCCACCCAAACGTATACACAAGAGCAAACACCACAAGTGTTGCATACACCCCAATTGATTCCTATACAGAATATGCTATCAGATGCACCACTACCGACGACAGATGCAAGGAACGTGGTTTCGGATGTATCTGATATTCCGGCAACCGTGAGCGAGACGGATCCAGTAACTGCAGTTCCCTCTTCTACCGTGAGCAATTCAGAAAATCTGGGTAGTTTCATTCCACACATTCAAATATCAGATTTTGATATCTCCAATGAACACAGGAAATATCTCGAGTATTTTTACAATGATTATTCGAGAGTGATACTCCCATTTTTCCCAATGGACAAGGAGAAACACAACTCAAATTTGAATGAAACGTATAATGTCAATTCAGAAGCACAAACTGAAGCACAAACACAAACACAAACACAAACAGTAGAACAAGAACGAGTACAAAAAGAACCAGGAAATCCATCGCTCGAGTCTCCAACAACGGTAAAATCTTCTTCCATCAATGGGCTCAGGACGCCGACGATGAACCCATGTAGAGATGTGCTGCTATACTATGCGAAACGAGAGTCTTACGTCTTAGCTGCAGTACTTGCTTGCGGTGCTTTGATCAGCTACAGATATAACAAAGCCGCTAAGGATGAGGAGAACTATTGTGGATATTTGTCCACATGCATGTCGTTATTGAGCAAGCGTCTGCATGAAGAGACAATAGGGAACAAATCATCAAGTGAAAAGATTCTCCCTGAAAGTGGCAAAGAAGTGCCTGATCTGAAAACCTCTGGCGTAGAAGAGAATGCTATGGGTGATGTAGAAGCTATTCCAGGAATACAAGATGAAACGACTAAAGGGTTAAGGAAAGCATCAAGAAGAGGGAAATTAGAGGGAATGGTGATAACGACACTTCTATTGACATCTTACAATGCCTCCTCGAACATAGTGAAATGGAGACCCCATTTAGAGACTGCCGGTAGATTGTTAATGCATTCCGAGTTTAAAAGAAGTAACACTGACATTGAGGGTGAAACGCTAGCATTTTGTCGTAGCTGGTTTTTTAGTATTGAGATTATAGCGGGATTGACCTCTTCATGGGGTGGCACTATGAATGATAAAGATTGGGAAGTGATGGAGAAATGGATGGATGAGGATGTATACCTTTTGGAAAGAATGCAGTTGACATGGGCACCTCTAAATACCGCTGAACGGTATAGCTATGGGAATGCTAAGTTTAATCTTATACAAGGTTATACAGATAAACTAGCGAAGATTCTAGGGAAGTTGTGTTGCCTGTTGAGACACGTTAGGCTTGGCGAAAAGAGGAAATTGGGTGAAATCAGCTGGTTCTTGACGCAACTTGAGAGCAAAGAAGTAAAGGAATTCACCATTCTATCGAAAACTGGGTACCTGGATAAGAATTTCAAATATGACTCTCAATACGGTGTTCCTACAGAGGCGATTGAGGTATTTGATGATATTGATATCTCTGGAGACATAGTGTACGTGTCATGGTGGGATATATGTTATCAGGCGCATAGATTGTCTGCTGTGATTCACACGCTTACAAAAGTGTTTATGCTAGATAAGGGTCATTTTTTGGTGGTGAATGCCATTGAGGAGACCGTTGAATTACTACGGTTCCTACGTACGAGACGCAAGATCAAATCATACTCCCTGATGATGATCCAGTTTTGCGTGTTTTTGGTGGGGAAATGGACGGCTGATGCAGATCATCGAGTTCTCGTTGCTAAATATTTTAGTGATCTTCACGAATTTGGCACCATTGCAGCTCAACACTCCATGAAGAAGCTTGAGAAATACTGGAGGAATGAATTTGGAGATCAAGAGGATGAAGATATTATAAATTATTGAGCTAATTATAAGGAGTGGTGGCTTATAATTTACATGATATCTGCAAGGAATTCATGCAACTCACAGCCATGGTTGGACACCATTGTGAATAGAGATGCCACGTCTTTAGTTTTAGAGATGTGATGGAGAGGGGATTTGCCGAAGTCGTTCTCTTTCAAGCACAATGTACGGACGTTGAGACCGTCAAACAGCAGGGTGTTGATGAATGCAGATATGAGAGAGGTGAAATTTGTCTCATTTTCACTTTCATTTTTATTTTTACCACCAATCAAATGCTCAACGTATTTAGAGTGTACAAGCGTACAGATTGGCGATGACTCTTGTGCGGAACTATTTTTAAGTGAATGTTCGACCATTGGTCTTATGGCCAACCTGAGGATTTTCTTAATATCATTGTTTTCAATCTCTAAACATGCCAACCTACCGTTGTAGATGATGAAAAATTTAGGCGTACATTTTTCTCTGTGTTTGAATCCGTGGTTGTAAGGAAGGATCAACTTTGGTTCAGATTTCCGTTCTATCATGACATCAAAGAAGATGAAGCTCGTATCGTTTACCGAGTGTGAAGCTGTAAGTTGGAGGCTTAATTCATTAATGATGCCGATGGATGGGGTGATTTGCAAATCATATTCATTACCGGGGAAGAATTGAGTTAGACCAGTGAGTAGATAATTGCAAGTTTTCAGTAAGTTTCTCAGTTTTCTGAGTGACCATCTCAATTCAATATCGTGAAACAAGGTGACGTATTTGATAAATGAGATATTCCTCTCACTGAGCACAGCTGTCGTATTGAATGCCATAAGAAGTGCAATTGCCGCTTTGGAGAGCAATGCATAAGGGACTCTGTCGTTTAGTTTAGATACTTTCAAAAGCACGTCTACTAGTCGCCGTTCTCTACCGGGGAACTGGCTGATGAGTTTCTTAAGTTGTTTTGTCTTGAATTCATTTGTAACAGGTGCGTACATATCTATAGTGGAATCTCCCTCGATATGAGAATCCACCGCAGCGGCGATGGTACTCTCCATGAGTGTCACATCTAGAGGTAGAGTCGATTCTGCAAGCTGCTCCAATTGCTCTTCATCCCTATTCTCATCTTGTACCTCATTTGCGACAAAAAGCACTTTGCTGGCATTTTTCAGTTTGAGGAGAACATGTTTGGGGACGTATATTCTCACAGCCTTAGCTTTCGTTACCTTTGGCAATGAGAGTGACAGAGAAGGTTTTGCTGTATCCATAGTGCGAGTTGCGCTCTTGGCTCTTGCTACCAGTGCAAACTACCTCCCGGTACTTGGGAACTACATCCACTACCAAGGTTATTTCCACCACTGTCTCCAACTAGCACCACAGACACAGTTAGAAAGCCACCAGTGTCTAGCATCCAACGTCCAGTGTCCAGTGCGCAGAGCTTGCTTCTCTACAGAACGTACCAGCGTTGCCGATGTCTCACAAAGTCATGTTATGTTGAAGAGAAGATGCAAAAGAAGAGCGCTGAGCCACCAGCAACGGCACCGCCGCGCTAAGCGATAGGCGCGTTCACCGTTTCCCGTTTTCGGCTTATAATTGTTACTCATCGCGAGAAAAACCGTCCTCACGAAGGGCGAAGGGCGAAGGGCCAACCAACGCAAGGGCCAAGAGTTGATGTCCGAGAAGATTGTGCAAAAGAAATTACGGAGACATATCGTATTGCATGGTAAGAAAGAAGGGACACCATCAGCAGAGCACACGCACACGCACACCATACGCATAAATGAGTGATCGAAAGCGGGTACATTCAGAGACTGAAACTGGACACGAAGTTGAGCGACAGGTACGTGCGCGGTGTGATCAAGATGCGAGTGTGAGTCTTAGCACGCGCACGCGCACGAGCAATAGCACGAGCATATTATGCAAACTACCAAGCGAGTTGGTCAATGTGATTCTTGAAGACTTATCACGTTCTGATCTGTTGAATTTATCTCTTGTTGACAGAAGACATCGTGGGGTTATTTTCACGATGTTGTTCAAGAGCGTTTTCCTTAAATGGGTGGAGATTGAATCATTTGTGGAAACTTTTAAGAGTTTAGATATTGTTGAGAAGGTGAGTATAAGAAGTGATTTGAATAATGTTGGAGAGACCAATAAGGGTGAGTGGAATGCATCTTTTAAGAAAATGTTTGAGAGATGTACTGCATTATGGGAGATGGATATAGATTTGTTAACGAGTGGACGATGTTTGAAATATAAGGATGATTTCGATACCGATCTCAGTGATAAGATTGAGAAGATGACGTTACGAAGCCATTCCCAGGGGGAGAGAGGTAGCGTCGATGATAAAGCTATGTTTGAGTTGACTCAATTACAGAGATTTCATAGAGTGAAGTCGCTACGGCTTATTGGGTTCAGTATCTGCAAGGATATTTATTTTTATCCAAAAGTGAAGGAAGACATGAGCGATTACATGAAGCGAAGATTAGATGGGAAACTGGTTGATTTAAAGGAGCTAACGTTAGTGAACTGTGCATGGGAATATCCGATCACGTTGAAAGAAGTGTTTGCACCAGAGTATCCGATTCCGGGGATTGCTCATAATGGTGTTGGTGTGGAGAATTGTCGCCTTGAGAAGTTGAGCGTTATCTACACGGATGAGTATATACGGTTCACGGCATGCGAGAGGTTCAAGAGCTTTGTGGACACTGAACATAACGACAAGTTTCTCTTTGAAGTTGATTTCTACAAGGATTTGAAAGAGCTTGAGATTAGCTGCTTTATCAGCAAGAACAGACAAGATATTGCCCTACCATGGATTGGACTAATCAATCTGGGGCGCGAGTTTTGCGTGGAGAGCAAGGAAACACCGGGAGTGTTTATCAAGACAAGTCTATTACGGCGATTAGAGAAGTTGACATTGCAAGGGTGGCGTTACTCGTCCGTGCAGGACGTTGAACGTGTGTTTGCCGGTGTCAGTGGAGGCAATGTACTGCGGCGCGTGAGGGTGAGTGTGGCGCAGCAGTCTTTGCAGCAGTCGGTTCTGACGGCTCAGCTCACTCAGCTCACTCAACTCACTCAGCGGCTCCAATCGGTGCTCCACGACGCGGTCCAAGTCCAACTGGAGGTGCAAAATTCAAATTCTTAATGTCAATTGCAGACCCTGAATCCTGAATCCTGAATCTTTGACTGAGCCTCCCTCCTCCGGGCTCCGGGCCCTGTTATAGAGCATAGAGCTAGCTAGCGCTAGAGAGCTAAAATTCCCGCTCGCCGGCTGCCGACTTAATTTGCACCCCGTTCCCCGTTCCCCGTTCTCCGCGCAGTGGTTTTTTTCGCGCCCGAGACGGCGTCCGGTGTTCGCTCTGAGGCAAATCGCGCACCGACTGGGGGGTGCCAACTGCAGACTGTGGGGGGGAATTGCATGACGCACCCGGTCACACGGAGCAGCGGGTCGCAGCGGGTGACGCCCCCTGCCTGCTTCTGGCTTCTCTGGGCCAATCAAAACGGGCGCCCCAGAATTACGGCGCGGTCGTATAAAGAGGGGACCTTTCGCAGCATCAGTAGAGGTAGGGCATCAACGTAAACACCGTGGGGAGAAGCACATCACAGAATTTGTAATAGCAAATTGCATTAAGCATTGCTCTATATAGCAACAACGATCCAACATCACCCCCCCCTGCATACCAAAATAATTTAATACAATGTCTGCAATTCTCAAGCAAAGAGTCAGATTTGCCCCTTATCTAAAGAAACTACGTACCGCTGAAGAATGTATCCCATTATTCTCTGATGGTCAATACCTCGGTTGGTCTGGATTTACAGGTGTCGGTGCACCAAAGGTCATTCCTACTGCATTGGCAGATCACGTTGAAAAAAATGGTCTACAAGGTAAACTCGGATTTCATCTATTCGTTGGTGCAAGTGCAGGTCCTGAAGAATCTAGATGGGCAGATTTGAATATGATTAGAAAAAGAGCTCCTCATCAAGTCGGTAAACCAATTGCTAGAGCAATTAATGATAATAGAACTCAATTCTTTGATAAACATTTATCAATGTTCCCTCAAGATTTGACTTATGGTTACTATACTAGAGAAAAATCAAATGATTTATTAGATTATACCATCATTGAAGCAACGGCTATCACTGAAGATGGTTCCATTATACCAGGTCCCGCAGTTGGTGGTTCTCCAGAGATGATCTCCGTCTCTGATAAGGTTATCATTGAAGTTAATACGGCCACTCCATCTTTTGAAGGTTTACATGACATTGATATGCCAATTAATCCTCCACATAGACCTCCTTATCCATATATGA
Organism: Pichia sp. P7020A; assembly: GCA_025531525.1. Classification (NCBI taxonomy): domain Eukaryota; kingdom Fungi; phylum Ascomycota; class Pichiomycetes; order Pichiales; family Pichiaceae; genus Pichia; species Pichia sp. P7020A. The sequence goes on along the minus strand of JAMYHI010000440.1, from coordinate 8,582 downwards.
CCGTTGATCAAAAGAATGGTCTAACTTCTATCCCAGTGGATCCATCTAAGGTTATTGCCATTGTCGAATCAACGACACCTGATCAAGTTCCAAATCCAACTCCTCCAGATGAGACATCTAGACAAATTGCTGGTCATTTAATCGAATTCTTTGAACAAGAAGTTAAGGCTGGTAGATTACCAGAAAATTTACACCCATTACAATCCGGTATTGGTAATGTCGCTAATGCCATCATTGAAGGTCTCGAACAATCAAATTTCAAAAACTTGTCTGTTTGGACTGAAGTCATGCAAGATTCTTTCTTGCCATATTTCGAATCTGGTAAGATTGAATATGCAACTGCTACTTCAATTAGATTATCTCAAGATGGTTTCAAGAAGTTCTTTGACAATTGGGATTTATACTCTCAAAAAGTGTGTCTTAGATCTCAAGTTGTCTCCAATTCTCCTGAAATCATTAGAAGACTCGGTGTCATTGCTATGAATACCCCAGTTGAGTTTGACATTTATGGACATGCCAACTCCACCAATGTCAATGGTTCTAGAATGTTGAATGGTCTCGGTGGATCTGCAGACTTCCTTCGTAATGCAAAGCTCTCCATTATGCACACTCCTGCAGCTAGAAAGACTAAGACGGACCCAACGGGTATCTCCTGTGTCGTTCCATTTGCATCTCACGTTGATCAAACTGAACATGATTTGGACATTTTCGTTACCGATTACGGTTTAGCTGACTTGAGAGGTTTGGCTCCAAAGGAACGTGTGCCATTGATCATTAACAACTGTGCACACCCAGATTACAAGGACCAATTGAATGAGTACTACAACAGAGCTCTTTTCCACTGTACAAAGACCAAGTCCTTGCATGAACCACATTCTTTGAAGGATGCGTTCAAGATGCACGTGAACTTGCAAGAGAATGGCACTATGAAGTTAGACAGCTGGGATGTCAAGTTTTAGCCAGGCAAATCAATTAGTTAGCCCCCTGCCACTTATTTATTTATTCATCTCTTTCCTTTATACATTCACATAACGACTTTAGAACGATCCGCAACGTCCATGCCTCCTGCCTCCTGCCTCCTGCCTTCTGTCCGCTGTCCGCTGTCCGCTGGGCTGTCCGTTGGGCCGTCCGCAGTCAGCCTGTCAGTCTTCGCATGTGTTAATCATGGCACAGCCGCCCATTCGCGGAGTCTGGTTTCCCGATTCGTGTAATTTTTCTATTTTCCACTTTCCATTCTCGAGGACCAATAGAAAAGACTAAAGGCTGCCGACGACCGACGACGACGACTAGTGTCGCCTTAATTGAGGCTGCTTACTTTTACGCAATGCAATACTAGCACAAAGCATTGGATTGAATATACCTATCCTTTAAGCACACCACACCACATACCACAATGGATCAACTCAAAGACCTCGTCACCAAGCTCGAAAACCGTATCGTCTCCCTTGAACAAAAGGCAGGCCTCACCACCCCACTTCCACCTGCACTCCGTATGGTTCTCATTGGCCCACCTGGTGCAGGTAAGGGTACTCAAGCTCCAAATCTCAAGGAAAAATATTGTGCATGTCATTTAGCAACTGGTGATATGCTTCGTTCTCAAGTCTCTAAGGGTACCGAATTAGGTAAGGAAGCAAAGAAGATTATGGATGCAGGTGGTTTAGTCTCTGATGAAATTATGGTTGGTATGATTCAATCTGAATTAAAGAATAATCCAGAATGTAAGAATGGTTTCATCTTAGATGGATTCCCAAGAACTATTCCACAAGCTGAAAAATTGGATTCCATGTTAATTGATATGCAAAAACCATTACAAAAGGCAATTGAATTGAAGATTGATGATGAACTCTTAGTTGCTAGAATTACCGGTAGATTAGTTCACCCTTCATCTGGTAGATCTTATCACAAGTTATTCAACCCTCCAAAGAAGGATATGACCGATGACATCACTGGTGAACCACTCGTTCAAAGATCTGATGATAACGTTGACGCTCTCAAGAAGAGATTGTCAACTTATCACCAACAAACTGAACCAATCGTTGATTATTACAAGAAAACTGGTATCTGGTCCGGTGTTGACGCTTCCCAATCTCCAAAGACCGTCTGGTCTGACATTCTTAAGTGTCTCGGTAACTAAGACTATGGATATCTTATGTACTTATTTATTCATGTAGCTAACAAAATCTAACTCTAACTCTAAATATAATTGTAAAGCTACACATACTCCTCTTTCCTAACGCCATTGGCCTCCAACCACGCATTCATAGCATTGATATCATCACCAACTACGCTGTTCGCCTTGCATACCCATCCGAGGGGCCATTCTCCACCTTCAAACACGTCCACCAATCGCCTTCTAGCTTCCATCTTCTCACTTACGCAAAACTGGAACGCATATCCGTGTGCATCCTTAAAATCTTTCATGATCTCTCCTTTGACAAATGATACAACACTCGCCATACTCAACCTCACATTTTGAGGAATCTTGCATTTCTCACTGCTTCCACATAGTTCATTCTCACAATTGTTCCGTCCACAACCATTGCGTATCTGCAGTATGTATCGACGTTCAATCCGTTGCAATAACCTTTTCCCATCAGGATCATATACTGAAGAATACAACCCACCATAACAATCACTGCATAACTTAACGGGATTTGCATGACCCATCTCATCCTCAACGATATTCATGCACATCTCATTACTGCAAACAGTCGGTACAGTGAGGGAAACCCTCATTATCTCGTGCAATCTCATATGAGTCTCAAGATCCCTCATTTTGATAACACGTCCACATTTCGGACATTCAGTAGTCTTCCCACCACATTCCCATTCATGTTCACTAACGTCGTAGAATGTTGCCTCATTAGATGCCTTACCACGCGGTATGATCAAATGACAATATCTACACTCGTGAACTGCCGAGGGACACGATCTCGAGACGTGTTCACATAATGTGTACCTCTTCAAACAGTTGTATTCAGTGCACTCTTCACAAGTGATTCCAAGTAGATCATCATGCATGTATTTAACGTGCAACTGTTTGCTGAATTCACCATCTCCGTAGGTATCACAACAATGCCAATGTGTGCTAGGAACTTCTTTGAAAAAGATGCGGCCACATCCATTGGGACACATGACGTTATTCCGACGACAGAAATTTTCATGTAGTAACATGGATGCTTTGGCTATTATTTTTTCACAATATCGGCATTTGTAGCTATTCACGTCAATTCCATTAATGGCCTCGGTTTCCTCCTCAATCTCCTCTTCTTCACTAATGGCGGTTATGTTGAAGTTTATAGCCTCGATCTCTGAACCCATACTGGATTCGGTGTCTTTCTCCTTCTCGATACCGAGTGCATACACATACACAGACACTTCATCGTCAAACTCATTCACCCATTCTTTCAAAGGCTTGTGCATGCTGCCATATTCAAATCGATTCTCGTCTACAAATTGATCAAACGCCAGCACAAACTCACCATCGGAGACAAACTTCATACCACCCGGAACGCGAACTTTCACTCGTTGCCCAACTCCGATGATCCCTTTAACGTCACCAAACAAGTCTGTATATACCCCCGGCTCTTGCCTTTCATTTTCCTTTGCATGGTTCTCGCCATCATCAGCAAGCTCAACTCCGGATGTCGGTGCAGTCTTCACAACAAGTTCAATGTCTCTATCAACAACGCATACACTTCTAACACCACTCGCAGTCTTCACGCTCAGTACATTCAAAACATATTCCATACCGCCAACTTCAAAGGTAAGCGTATCTCCCGTCGTCACGGCAGTATAACCTTTCGACAATGTAGATTCCAGAAACGTCTTCCAATCTCGCACAAATGCTCCTTGTGCAGGCTCTACTTCAATAATTGCCTTCTCGTTGACTTCCTCCTTCCCACTGGCATCAAGCCCTGATATGTTTAATGCTAGCTCTAAGGATAATATAACGTCATCACCATGCTCATCTCCGCTGGGCAAGTTTAATCTCTCTTTAACATCCTCCGAGATGTATACAGTCTCCGTATCCACATCGTGAAATTCCCTCACACCCACATACGTATGAGAGGTAGGTGTACTTAACCTAAATACTAAAGGGTGCGGCAATCGTGGAATATCGTGCATTTTCTGTAGTGTAACAACAATCTCCAAAATATGTTCCGGAAGAATGATTTTGTCAGTATGTGCCGGTAATAAAATCAACGGCGGTGGCGCATAAGGCCGGTATTTGAGCTTTTCGAGAATCTTCAAGTCAGATGACATGTGGATGGAGTGAATAGAAATTATGTTCAGGTAATGCGTTAATAACAGAGTGTATGAAGAAGTAAGGCAAAGCAAGAAAGGTTAAGCAGAGAAAAGTTCCCCTGAAATTCATGCATGGATTTCCCGCCTCAGAATCCATAGGCCGGTGGCGTTTTGTTCACACAACGCGCATTTCATTTATTGTGGGGGCTCAGCATAAACTGGAGGCGTCAACTTCGAAGGAATACCTCCACTGACTGGTTGATCAGATCAAGTAACGGTTCACTGCACACATCGGCCAATAAGTCTTGGCGACCCACTTCCCCCATCTGCACAAATTCTTCCATGCTGCATCGGTGTTGAATATAACTTTGCAAGAATGGATTTGCGACACCACAAGCTTCGAGAAACTTGTTGTCCTGCCCCCATTGAAAGACGGTGGAGTCAGCTGGAGTGTACTTGCAGACCAAATCTACCATTTTCATAGCTATAATTCGGGCATCATTGTTCACTATGTTAACATCTATTCCATATGTATGCCTTGCTGTGTGGATAAAACTAACAACTTTATGATCCTTAACGGCAGCTATGCTCCCCTCATCTGAGAAAAAACCACTACCGATAGAAGTTATATTCTCGTCGAGTTCTTGTTCAATGATGATCACAATAATCAAGCTCTGAATATGAATCGCTATTCTCTCAATTTGTTGAAACAATAAAGTCTCACCAGTCTTTATATCAACTTGGTAAACATTGATCGGCCTCACAAAAATGACACCACAAGTTATGTTGAGATACATATCCAATTCAAGTTGCAAGACTGAGGACATCCGAGAGATACATCTATCCTGCTCTAGGGAAGAAAACTCGCTAATGTAAACTTGATTCTGTAGCTCTAAAATTTGGCTAAACTGCAAAAAAGCCTGTCCAAATTTTTCAGCAAACTTGATGTTTAGAAAGACGTTGATCACCTCACCTGGGGCAAGATTGAAAAGGGGCACCGACTCTATCTTATCTTCATCATTTAACTGGGTTGTCTCAAGAACGTTATTTTGATGCGGATTGCCACGTGACGATTGACCATTCGATTTTGCATTTGGAGATGGGGGTGCGGGAGTGTGATGACTATACACCTCAGTTGATGCAACTGCTCCCTTTTCACCTTGAGTCTGCTCCCGTCTCATACGAACATCTTGCACGGAAACTGTGGCATTAGTTGTCTGATCTAGAATGTCAAGATATGGATACTTCTTGTTGAAATCAAACTGGGCCGATTTCTGTTTCCTTTTCTTCTTGAGAATGATAGAGTCGAGTTTTGAAGGTTTGATGGCTGAGCTGGTCCTAGATTTAGGGGCCCCTGAAGTCTGCGAATGTGTTGTGTGCACTAATACTGAGTGTGCAGTAGATATTGGAAAAATAATACTCGATACTGGGGAAGAGAAGTCATCGGATACCAAGTGATCACATATGGGAACCTCTTCCAAAGCCACGCCGAGTGGAATGGTTTGCTCATCATCAGAGAGAGGTAGTTTGCGGGCGCATTCTAGCTGTTCAAATCCATCGGTTTTAGGTTCTCCCTCAACAATATGAAGGTCTGGCTCTTGTATCTGTGAAAATATAGGTAAAGTCTTGTACTCTACGACCTCTTTGAAATTGCTTGTGATATCAGAAAGCTTGATATAGCCGTTGTTGGGAATCATTATCATTTCGGGCATAACTATACGTTCTTGCATCGAGGAATCCTCTTCTAGTGCAGCTTTCAAGTTCATGCCTTTGAAAGGGTTCCAATCCAACATATAAGCTTTATATTTAGAGAAAATCCATTTATTTTTGGTGTGATTGGTTTTCGATAACACTGTGCGCAGAAACTCCTCGTTTGTCCTTGTGACGGAAATACTTGCTACCGGCAGCTTGAATCTTATTTCAAATTCGTTAATGGTTTCATTGAGTAAGTATTGAACAAATGCAGGATCTGGAGTACAAGAAGAATATCCTGAGGGTGAAAATTTCCATCTCCGTTTGAGGGAAGATGGAAAACGTAAAGAACGCTGAACATGTGGAAGTAATACGTCCTTTTCCAAAAAGGCAGTGAGAGCGCAGCTATTTGGGATTGATTCGAGACTTTCTTTGATAGAGAAGGATTTTCCCAAGAAGATATTTTCGACAATTGTTTCATCAATTGATTCTAACAAGTCAGCTTTTGAGTCGCAATTCCATCGTTGGTGGACAATAGGAAAAGCCTGATATTGCACCATCTGGAGGTATTCCAGATCGAACAACAGAAGATTTTGCTTTTCAAGGTCTATTTTCTCACATATATTACAGACATAGTCAATCCCATTTAATGAGCTCTTGAAGTATGCGCTAAGTTCGGGACTCATGCGCATTGTTTCCTTCTGTATTCGACGTTTGGATGTTTCAATAGCATTATTACTGAATGATATCTTATCATTGCATTTCCAGATGGCTTGCTTTTTCCTGACTTTAAATACTTTGTCCATGGTACCACACTCGATGTTTAGTTTGGGCACGTGCACTTTTAGTTCATCAGGATCAACAAAAAGCACAATAGCTAATGGTTTAGTGTAGCTTGCAAGCAAAATGGACGGATCATTGCGTATCAAGGTGACGAGTCGGTGCTGAGCCTTTGCGGGAAGGCATATTTTATTATCAGCGATGGATTTGAGAGTTTGGTCTCTGATTTCATCGGTTCTGTCAACCAATGGATGTTGGGAAACGTTCCAGTGTGTGTACATGGCTCAATGGTACAGTGGTTGCCGGATCTGATGAGTGCTTTGCTAATTGCAGAAAGAGCGTAGTTGTGATTTGGTACACAATGTTTAAAGTTTAAAGAGCCTTTAGCTTTTACGGTTAGCGAGCGAGTATTTACTTATTACTCCTCTCTGTATAGGATGATTTCACTTTGCTTGAAGTAACGCCTTGCATCTTCGTCAATGAGAACCAAACTTAGAAAAGTTCTTGTACTGAACTTCTTATTGACGTCTCGGTATGTAGGTACCAAGTCAAACCCACCTAAAAACAATCTAATTGGGATCGTTTCACCCTTTACTGGAGCCCCGTCCATAATTTCAAATCTCACGACGGTGGTGCTTTCACTCGATTGATTGGTACCACTTCCAACGGTCTCACGTCTGATGAGACTGAGCTCCATATGCTTAATCTTTAGTCGCACAAGCAGAAAGTAAATACGACCGACAATGACACCCTTTAGAGGGTATTTGTTCTTGGAGTATTCAAATTCAATATGTAGACAATTCTCAATACCAACGTCCATCTTCACTGTAGTCAATGCACTGGATGAACTTCCACTTTTAGAGCTCCCAGATGTAGATGCTGAGCCATTCCCATCATTTGCGGCAACTTTTTTCCGATCTTCTGGAATCGTAGTAGTTTTAGTATTCGGCACCAGATCTGCAGCCTTCACATATTGATACACCCAAATTTCTCTCTCTTTAACAATATCTGAGCTCTTCCTTGATACTGTCACTTTCAAATAATATTTGAGTTTCACATTGATTCCTCTGTAGCTCTCATACATCTTTTCAACGTTTCTAAATTCAAAGGGGAAAGTTTCATTACTGCGCATTTCACCAGGTGCTGCAAGTTCTTGAGCAAAGCTCAAGAAATTATCATTATTGGTATTGCCATCGACGGTGGTCTCAATTGTGCCCAAGAGCTGTACACGAACTCCATTATGTTCAACACGCTTGTTATCTCTAGTACGTAAAAGTACTGTACCCTTGACAGTTTCGCCGTCTTTGTATAATAAGAGTCGTTCTTTTCGACCCTTTGTAGAATTCACCTCAACGACTTCACGAGAGTCTTCGGAATCCAAGGATATCTCGATATCCAGTGGGGACTTGAACATAAATGACATGTTGCAGTGCAATAGATGTGTCAATTGGCGTGTAAGCGTACTCTGGAGAAGATACAGATGAGATACAGAGGTGATACGTGGTGAAGCTGGTCATTGCACAGATTAGAGAGTCTGAAGATTAATGATTGAGGAGGCGTGGTGATAGCGAGACATCGCGAGAAGCGAGAATTGTCAATTGCGCTACGTGCTACGTGCAGAGACGCTCTACTTTTGAAACGTTGTTATTGAATGGTTGGTTTGTTGTACAAGGTATACGAAGTACATGCTGGTACTCTTACTTGAAGAGCTTGGCCACGGAAACGGCGCCCTCCTCGTTCTTGTTCATCACCTTGGCAACGGCAAGCTCAAAGTCTTCCTGGGTAACGTGGATTCTTCTCTCTCTGAGAGCGTACATACCTGCCTCTGTACAGACACCTTTAATCTCTGCACCAGAGCAGCC
>JAMYHI010000044.1:0-80186 GCA_025531525.1 Pichia sp. P7020A | reverse complement strand
ATACTTCTAATATTTCGAAATATGGTTCAAGTAACCAAGCAGTACATCATTGGGAACAATTACTTTTATTCACTCCAACTGGACCCAGCCTTTAATTTCAAGAGTATAGTTACGGTCTCAGCTGAATCTTTATTGCTGAAATCTAAAAGAAATTATTCAAGGATCCCTTTCTTAACGTTGAGTAGGCACTGTTTTTTTGATCTGTTTTTTTTTTTTTTTCTGATCTCGCTGGTTTTGAGGAATTTTTTAGAGGCCAACTCTAAGTTAGCTTTGAATTAGAATGATCCTGCATATGATGACAATATGGTTGGTTGGTTTACATGGAATGATCAGGAAAGGGGTTACATAAGAGTAGCAATTTTATACAACTGATCCTTCCATTTACCAACTTTTTGCTTAATCAGATTTATGTTCGCCTATATCTTCTGGTAGCTAAGTCTTTTTTCCTTAGGTACATTTACATCCTATTTTGAGCTAAATAGCTCAGGCAATTGGGAGATACGGCACAGAGCAATCTGAATAGTAAAGGTAGATATTCCAACGTATTCGTAAAAGGACATCGTATAAATGTTACAGATTACTCTTCCTATGATGCCTTCGTTAATATATCTTGGTTTATGTAATAATTCCTGGTTTATGGCTAGTAGTATCACGCGTTTACCTGATTCACAGTGGAAAAGCTTACCTTGCATTCCAGTTAAGAGTTAAGAGGGTCCCGTAACGTCTACGCTAGTCTTTGTATAGATCTTTTGTCAATCAATTACATAACCAACGACGATGCTACGATACTACTAATCTTGCGATCTTGTTACAGCTTATTTGAAAAATATTGAGAAGGGTCAATACAATTTGAGCAATGTTGGTTAGTAAACATGAACTTTTATAGTGAATAAACTGTTATCGGAGTGTTGCCACTTGTGACCTGACGCATGCACTTGTGCGCACGAGTCCAGCCTGAACAAAATAGGAAAGCATTGTCAAACTATACATGTTCAATACAGTCAATTCTTTTAGATGGCCACATTCAGTTAACTAAAAAAGATGTTAGCCAGTTCCAAAAGTAGTTAGTACGTTTCTCATGATTACTGGTACATTTTATTTAAGGCGCGTAGTTTCTTAACTATGGACCAGAATGTACTGACATAGTGAAAAGTGTACTGGCTTCCACTGAAGACTTACTCTTAATCGCGAGAATGTACTGGGGACTTTGTTAGTTGATTCAATGTGGCCATCTAAGAAAATTAACTGTATATAGTAGAGCGCCACATCGAGATACCGGTACCTATAAAGTATAAAGCCAGCATAATAAATCTTGCAGGTGAATGGGGTCTGCCTATATACCGGGGTGTATTCCATGAGCTATATGGTTTATTAATGCAGCCGCTTGCTTGCCGTGCGGGAACTCGATGTCTGCACGGGCGGGTGTGGCTCCATCCGCGAAAAGAGAGACATGCAGTTTATTGTCCGTAGTTAACTTGCTGATAAGGGATTCGAGTATGCATGCACATCACAAAGATTGCGTTTTTCGGCCCGAACCTGCCTGCCTATATATAGATAGTATCACACATGTCTGTGGTGTGTGTGTGTGTCTTTGACCATATAACTAGTATATACATGTACATCGGCCTGCTTGAGAATAACGTGCAACTGTATACACGCGTGTGCCTTTAGCTGTATTATGACGGCCTTTCGCAAATATCCGTGTATCAATCACGCGTGGGCATGCGGCTGAACGGCACCAAACCGTTTGCATTACTGCGATAAGATTGTTTGTTTTCGGCGAATATTGCTGCACATTTCAGTATCGACATGCAGCTCCCCACCCAAATTAAGGTAATATCGACATGAATCACTAGAAAATGAAGATATTTGATAGCTTTTTGCAAATTTATTAAATTGTAGTTCCATCTGTCTTCTCCCTTCGAAGATAAACACGCGCTCCACAAGTAGGTATAATCTTGCGTGATTGCCATATTGATAACGTCGATATGAACAAATTCAATGGCTGTAAAGATAAGGTTGATATGATCTATTTACTCTGATGACAGTGAAGATAAGCGGAACATAGGATAACTAGATGGCTATGAAGATGTTATCGTTGTTAGGTAATTAAATTGCTGAACTGATAACTAGAAGAAGCATCAGACGTCTTGTAGATTCCTGCAATATATAACAGTTGATAAATCCCTCTCCCCAGTATTCTCTCACCATGAAGTTTCTAAGAGATGATTTCCTTCAAACTTTCTTATTAAACAACAATCTAGGGCTGCAAGCTGCAACACTTCTCCAAATGGATTACAAAGAAAAAGAGGTCTTTAAAGCCTCGGAGAAACAAGACCATACCCTGGAGGTTGATATTGTTTCGCTCGACGACTCATACAAGCATAAATTATACGAGTTCTTGGGTCATGGCCACATCCTCGGCGACGAGCCAATTCCAGACATTGAGTTTTTATACCAGAAGATGCAAGAAACCACTATTGCAGAGGCTTTGAATATCTTGAGGCAGGTCCTCATTGAACACGATGATGATCCAAACTATCCACATGAGGACATGTCGGTAATTCGTGAGCTCGTTGCTTCTTTTGAAGTCAAAGATACCTCGGGGGGTACTCCCAATGAGAAGCGAGACATGGTTGAATATTACGACTCAGATGACTCTGACTCCGAGCGCGCTTTCTACATGAAGCTTCATGCTATCATTAACGAGTACCATTCTCCATACCCAGAAGTTCGTGCTGTTACCTCCCCTATCGATGATACCAGCGCGCCTGTGGAAACCATCCGTTCTTACATTATTGCTTTGGTATGGGTCATTATTGGTTCCGGTGTCAATGAATTCTTTAGTCACAGACAACCTTCCATTGGTCTAGGATCTTCGGTCATTCAGATGTTGATGTACCCAACAGGTAAGCTTTTTGAAAAGGCTCTTCCAGATGTTGGTTTTACTGCTTTTGGCTCCAGGCACTCATTGAACCCTGGACCATGGGGTTTTAAAGAGCAAATGTTTGCTACACTAATTTTCAATGTTTGCTCTGGTGTTTATGTCTCCTCAAACATCATTGTTCAGAAAATGGATCTTTTCTATGGTCAAAAATGGATTTCAGTTGGTTACCAAGTACTTCTTGCACTGGGTACGCAAACTCTTGGTTTTGGTTTTGCTGGTGTCTTGAGAAAGCTTGTCATCTACCCAACTCGTAACATTTGGCCTACCATCTTGCCAACTATTGCATTCAACAGGGCTTTGTTAAAACCAGAGAGTAAAGAAAACATACACGGCTGGACCATCAGCAAATACTTGTTCCTTATTGTCACCGGTGTTGCTTCATTTGTGTACTTCTGGCTTCCTAACTACCTCTTCCAGGCACTCTCCACATTCAATTGGATGACTTGGATTGCACCTGGTAATTTCAATTTGGCAACTATCACTGGCAGTGTCTCCGGCTTAGGTGTTAACCCGATTCCTACCTTTGATTGGAATATCATCAGTTTCAATGCTCCTTTAATTTATCCATTTTTCTCTCAAATAAATCAATTTGCCGGTACTATGATTGCTTTCTTTGCTATTGTTGGTGTGTACTACTCCAACTACTTGTGGTCTGCATTTCTTCCAATCAACAGCAATTCAATTTTTGATAATACAGGTGGTCCATATGAGGTTCAAAATGTTGTGAAGAATGGAAAATTTGACCTTGATGCTTACAAACAGTACGGTCCACCGTACTACACTGCTGCAAACTTGGTTCTTTACGGTGCATTTTTTGCTCTTTACCCATTCAGTTTCTGCTACACAATTTGGGAAGACTGGTTCAACATTCGTAAGGCGTTATCTGGATTCTTTGAGTTATTCAAGAACCCAAAGGGCTTCTTCCTCAACTCCAACTTCTCCAACTTCAAGGATCCTCACTCTAGAATGATGTCGAAATACAAGGAAGCTCCAGATTGGTGGTTCTACATTGTTCTACTTGTTTCCCTGGTGTTCATGATTCTCTGTGTCAAGGTGTACCCAGCAGAGACTCCTGTTTGGGGTATCTTCTTTGCAATTGCTATCAACTTCATTTTCTTAGTTCCAATTACCATTATAAGTTCCGTCACCGGATTTTCATTTGGTTTGAATGTCATTGTTGAATTGATCGTGGGTTATGCACTTCCAGGTAATCCTAATGCCTTGATGACATTGAAGGCTTTGGGATACAACATTGACGGTCAAGCGGAGACATTTATTTCGGACCAAAAACTTGCACACTATTCTAAGATCCCTCCAAGGGCTGTCTTCCGTGGTCAACTCATTGGTACCATCCTTCAGATCATTGTTGTTCTTTGTGTCGTCAACTGGGAAATCTCCAACGTTGAAGACTTCTGTACTCCTCACCAAAAAAGTAAGTTTACTTGTCCGGGTGAGGTTACTTTCTACTCTGCATCTGTTTTATGGGGTGCCATTGGTCCAAAGAAGGTGTTTGATGACCTGTATCCGGTTCTTAGATGGGCATTTTTGATTGGATTCCTGCTAGTTTTCCCATGCATTGCAGTAAAGAAGTACTTCCCCAAACAAACAAAGCAATTTAGTCCAACATTGATTATCGGTGGTATGCTCATCTACGCTCCATACAATATTTCATACTACTGGCCATCATTGGTATTTTCCTACATTTTCAACTTTTTCATCAAGAGAAGATATCTTGCATGGTGGGAGAAGTACAACTTCATTTTGTCTGCTGGTCTTGACACCGGTACTGCCTTCTCTGCTGTTATTATCTTTTTCGCAGTTCAATATCATCCAAAGTTCGTTGACTGGTGGGGTAACAATGTTATGTATCTTGGGGCTGATGGTCAAGCAGCTGGTTACCAAACCTCTCTCCTTGATCCTGCTTCTCAACCAGGTGGATACTTCGGTTTAAGACTCGGTAACTCTACCGCTTAGACGCACTCCTCTATACTTGATTATTTTACTTTTATATTGATCAGATCTATGAACAGACACTTGCCAGTAACTATAGTTGATTCTCTTGAATTCTCTCCAGAGGGGCCCGCAACATAATAAAATGCCGGTTGATTCGGGAAAGTGATTCATTCATCACGATTCACTCCATTAATTTTAGGGAAATGTAAGTAAACTGTTAAAGTGAGGTAATGTACTGAGGAATATATTCTTTACACATTCCGAATACTGAATGTGGTAATGACGAGCATACTAATAAACGCTAGTGAATTCCATGGTGCGGAAGACATCAGCAGTAAAGATATCAGTGCTGGACTGTTCATAGAACCAGACACATTACAGAAATAGACAACGAGTAAATTAGGTAGAGTAACGGGATAAGACCTAAACTCAACCGAAGCAATCTCTCTGAAACAACGAGGAACAGGATACCAGAACAACGGAGCGCAGTTATTTCAAGGCTTCCTGTACTATTGGCAGCTCGGAAGCACACGCCGGACCCGTTGAGGGCTTCTTAATCACACCGGAACTGTTGAGGCCGCCGATTCCTGAACCATGTAGATCTAAGCAAAGCGGTCCATATTTTAACAAAACGAGTTGGGCTCATCACTTTAGAAGCAAGATGAATATATCAAGTGTAACAATAACAAGCAACAAACCAAACTACATGCAGTGGAGATGATCCAGTGTGCGACGTGTGTAAGTTTTGTCTCATTTAGATTTACAACGTTACAACCAATTCTTTCAAAAAGGACGATCGTGGCTTGTACCCAGTTATATAGCAAGGATCAAGCTGGATCAAGCTGGATCTTTCGGTCATTTTCACTGTATAGTATATCAGACTTGCGATTGCCTGACTTTTGGTTATTTTGATCAATGTTCATTACTATGCAGAGAACCTCAGCTGGAATCCTCTAAGTCCACATGGGCAAATAGTAACGACGACGTGCAAAGATATCCCTATTCTTTTATACTAGATCAAAATTAACACTACGGTTGCATCCTAATGATGGCTCTTTGGTGCCGGTATTCAGGGCTATGGCTGCAGGGAATAACTTTTCATGGGGTAAGCTCTTGTTTCTGACCTTTAAGCTATACAACTACAAGCTATGCATAGTTTTCCACAAGCTTGTTCGTGTGCATGTAAACAGGCCGTCAAAAATACAGAACAAGATTCACATCAAGGGTCACGTGAGATGATGCAATGGCGCGGTATCGGCAGTTTCGACGAAGCTCCATGCACATGCACTTCAAAATTGCCGGTGCCGGACATGGCGACGACGTGATTCTCCGGCAGCGCAGCCGCGAGTCAGCCATGCGTCGGCGAAATTCGCAATTTCGGGATTGCAGAGCGGGGAATGGAATTGCTCCCCATTTATAATTAAGCTGGCCACGCGAAAAAAATTGTTCGCCGTCCATCGCGAGTTTATAAATTATACGTCTTAAAAGAAATATCAATTGGGGTCCGTACGGCACGGCACGGCGAGGAGACACGGCACCAAACGGCCTGCCAAGTCACCCCCAGAGCATCTGATAAGCTGCTCATATCGCCGAAAGCGGTAATGCGCTGTGGCGCGGCTGGCCCCTTGCAACCCTTTATCGATATTGTTCGTCGATTTATCTGTGTATACAGCTGATCCTATCGATATTCAGTCATTAAGCCGCCTCGATATGGCCAGCTGCCACACTCGGATTATTATTTGGCATACCAGGTGGCTTCGATATGTCAGCCTGATATCTTCGATCTTTCGACTTTTGACGTCAACTTCTCCTCCGGACCGATTATCTATTTAAGGTTGATGGCTTCCACCCCACTTGACTATAACTTCTCCCAGTAAGGTGCCCAGCTACTGCTTTTCTTTTTTTTTCTTATTTGGCAGCAATTATCAACCATCATACTGTTGAACAACAACCCTTATCAATATGGATTATAAGGGTAAAGAAACAATCGAGGTTGATGAGAAGCAACATTTTTCCTCAGAGGTAGATGTTGTTTCTCTCGACAGCGCATACAAGCACAAACTATATGAATTCTTAGGTCATGGCGATGTCCTCGGTGATGAACAAATCCCAGATATTGAGTTTTTATACCAGAAGATGCAAGAAATTAGTGTTACAGAGGCTTTACAAATCTTGAGACAGGTTCTCGCTGAACACGATGATGATCCTAACTATCCGCAGGCAGATATATCTATGATCCGTGAATTGGTTGCTTCTTCTGATGCTGCCGAAATCCCAGCAAGTTCTTCCAATGAAAAGCATGATTTCGCTGACTATTCTGACTCTGACAATCAACTCACAAATTCTGATCCAGAGCGTGCATTCTACATCAAGCTTCACGCAGTGGTCAACGAGTACCATTCTCCATACCCAGAAGTTCGTGCTGTTACCTCCCCTACAGATGACACCAACGCGCCTGTGGAAACCATCCGTTCTTACATTATTGCTTTGATTTGGGTCATTGTTGGTTCCGGTGTCAACGAGTTTTTCAGTCACAGACAACCTTCCATTTCTCTAAGTTCTTCTGTCATTCAGATGTTGATCTATCCTACTGGTAAGCTGTTCGAAAGGATCCCTGATGTTGGTTTTACTGCTTTTGGCACCAGACACTCATTGAATCCTGGACCATGGGGTTTCAAGGAACAAATGTTTGCTACAATTGTTTTCAATGTTTGTGCCAGTGGTGTCTACGTCTCCTCTAATATTATTGTCCAGAAGATGGATCGTTTCTATGGCCAGGACTGGATTTCAGTTGGTTACCAAGTACTTCTTGCACTTGGTACACAAACGCTTGGTTTTGGATTTGCCGGTGTCTTGAGAAAGCTTGTTATCTACCCAACTCGTAACATTTGGCCTACCATCTTGCCAACTATTGCATTCAACAGGGCTTTGTTAAAACCAGAGAGTAAAGAAAACATATACGGCTGGACCATCAGCAGATACTCTTTCTTGATCATCACCGGTGTTGCTTCATTTTTGTACTTCTGGCTTCCTAACTACCTCTTCCAGGCACTCTCCACATTCAACTGGATGACTTGGATTAAACCAAGTAACTTCAATTTGGCAACTATCACTGGCAGTGTCTCCGGCTTAGGTCTTAATCCGATTCCTACATTTGATTGGAATATCATCAGTTTCAATGCTCCATTGATTATTCCGTTTTTCTCTCAGGCAAATCAGTTTATTGGTTCTATGATTGCATTCTTTGCTATTATTGGTGTGTACTACTCCAACTACTTGTGGTCTGCATATCTTCCAATCAATAGTAATGGCATTTTTGACAATACAGGTAACTCATATGAAGTTCAAAATGTTATGGGCAATGGCAGACTCGATCCAGCGAAATACGAAAAGTATGGTCCACCTTACTACACTGCTGCAAACTTGGTTCTTTATGGTGCATTTTTTGCTCTTTACCCATTCAGTTTCTGCTACACAATTTGGGAAGACTGGTTCAACATTCGTAAGGCGTTATCTGGATTCCTTGAGTTATTCAAGAACCCAAAGGGCTTCTTCCTCAACTCCAACTTCGCCAACTTCAAGGATCCTCACTCTAGAATGATGTCGAAATACAAGGAAGCTCCAGATTGGTGGTTCTACATTGTTCTACTTGTTTCCCTGGTGTTCATGATTCTCTGTGTCAAGGTGTACCCAGCAGAGACTCCTGTTTGGGGTATCTTCTTTGCAATTGCTATCAACTTCATTTTCTTGATTCCAATTACCATTATAAGTTCTGTTACCGGATTTTCATTTGGTTTGAACGTTCTTGTTGAACTGATCATCGGTTATGCACTTCCAGGTAATCCTAATGCCTTGATGACATTGAAGGCTTTGGGATACAACATTGACGGTCAAGCGGAGAGTTTCATATCTGATCAGAAGCTTGCACACTATTCCAAACTTCCTCAAAGAGCTGTCTTTCGTGGTCAACTCATCGGTACTCTTTTGCAAATCATTGTTGTTTTATGTGTTGTCAATTGGGAACTTTCCAACGTTAAGGACTTCTGTACTCCGCATCAAGAAAGTAAATTCAGTTGTCCTGGTGAGGTTACTTTCTACTCTTCATCTGTTTTGTGGGGTGCCATTGGTCCAAAGAAGGTTTTCAACGACTTGTATCCAATCCTACAATGGACTTTCTTGATTGGATTCCTGCTAGTTTTCCCATGCATTGCGGTAAAGAAGTTCTTCCCAGAACAGACAAAGCAATTTAGTCCAACATTGATTATCGGTGGTATGCTCATCTACGCTCCATACAACCTTTCATACTACTGGCCATCATTGGCATTTTCCTACATTTTCAACTTTTTCATCAAGAGAAGATATCTTGCATGGTGGGAGAAGTACAACTTCATTTTGTCTGCTGGTCTTAACACTGGTACCGCTTTCTCTGCGGTCATCATTTTCTTTGCTGTTCAATATCATGCAAAGAACGTTGACTGGTGGGGTAACAATGTTATGTACGCCGGATCTGATGGTGGATACCCTGGATTTCAATCAACTCTAAAAGATATTGCTAGCCTGCCAGGTGGCTTCTTTGGTATTACAATTAGTAACTCCACTGCTTAATCCTGCCCTCCTATGAGATTTTATAAACACGTTTTCTTCCTTTTTTATTTATCTTTTCAACTAATTTTACTAATTTGTCATTTTTATTTAATCGTTCTAGCCAGTGTTACTGCCCTAAGTATGGGTAGTGAACCTCTTACCTTACTTGGTTTTCTTTGGCTATAATTTGACCATGCTTGCGCATGTGCATGATTCTAAATATTATTGGTTCGACCTCAGAATGGTACACCCGCGCCAAGTGCACGATGATTCACTAAAATCATTCCATGCACGATAATGATTCAAATGAAGTCCGCGTGCAAGTAGCACTTGAGTCATCTGCATCGATGACTCCAGACGGATTCTGTGATCAGGCCAGACAGGTAGTTTATCCACTCAAATGGAGAGGACTATAAATATTACACCGAAGCTCTTCACTGTCATGGGATCTTTTGCTACCATGGCATATCCTCAACTCCTTACCTTGTGCTACTTAAGGAAGCAATGACAACTCCATATTCTGACTGCACATCAAAGACCTTGCATCGTCTCCAAATCGAGCCTTTGCAGGCTTCCCATAAGTTTGTTGAAACTCCATCATTGGCTGAGACCAAGGTAGCAAAAGTACTACTTCCAGCTCCTCCTCCTGCAATGAAAGTGTCTTCCTCGGATTTCACACTCACTAAAGAAGAAGCTACACCAGAAGCAATCATTGAAAACTTAAAAAAGTATGGAGTATGCAAAGTTAATAACCTTTTTGACAATACAGAGATTGATTCAATTAATGCAGAGCTTGATCCGTTTTTTGCTGAAAAGCAAAATGACCCACGCCTTTTCCCTAAAGAAACTATTCGTGTGACAAATACAGTGTCCAAATCGCCTCTCGTTGTGAATAAAATTATGTCACATCCTTTGAATTTAGCAGTTGCACACAAAACACTCGACCAGGCAAATGCTTTTTGGATTGGTGACAATCTCAATATTGGCTATTGCCCTGCAGTTGTTAGTAGTTCAATAGCATTTCAGGTTGCACCAAATTCAGCATACCAAGCTTTGCACAGAGATGATCAATCGGATCATAACGTAAGAGTTTCACAGACGTATCAAAGTTTTGATTTCAGCTCAGAATCTCAAATTGGATTTTCTGTTGCCTTAACAAGAACAACCAAACAAAATGGTGCAACAAGAGTTATTCCAGGATCACACATGTGGGATCACCTACAAAAACCGGACCAGAAAGACTGCATCTACAATGAGATGGATAAAGGCGATGCAACATTCATGCTCGCTTCTGTTGTACACTCCGCATCTTCCAATACAACAGAAAACGAAGTGAGACGGATTTTAATCCTCTTTATGGGCAGGGGTATCTACAGGGCAAAGGAAAACATATTCATTAATGCAGATCTTACATACTTTAGACAATTCTCGGAAAAGCAGCTGGCAAGATTGGGGTTTGCAATGAGCGAGCCTTTTGGAAATATGTACGAATTGCAAGATCCAATGGCTTGCCTCAAGCCAGATTATCAAAGAACCTCAAATTATTCTGATATTTGCAAAGTAGTTCATCAAAACTAAGTATCTATTTATCCATAAAAACAGCCTATTTTTATCTATTATTTATCTGTGCATGTGTCCACATTGTTGTTCACAAAGATAGTGTTCAGGCAGTGTGGAGAATCTAGACACATCAGCAAGTCATCATTAATGGTATTATGTTGCACTTTTGCAAGGATTGATTTATACGTTACATAGATGAAAAGAGTGTAATTACTTCAATTACAGCGTTAAGAAGCATTTGAAGTTCATCGTGGGTTATAATAAAGGGTGGCATTAAGTAAACAAGCTTTCCAAAAGGTCTCACCCAAACACCCCTCTCGACGAAGGATTCTTGAAACCATTTTGCATCTACTCTTTTTGTGAGCTCAACCACGCCAATAGCGCCAATAATTCTGACATCCTTAACAATATCAAGTTTGTATAGCGTAGGTAACTTTAGTTTGAACATGGTTTCAATATCGCTTACTTGTTTTTTCCAGTTACCCCTTCTGATAATTTCCATGCTCTTCAAGGCAATAGAACACGCTAATGGGTTACCCATAAAAGTTGGACCATGCATAAATCCTTTCGCCCGACCCGAACAAACCATTTCAGCAACATCTTTAGTGCATAGAACCGCACTCAATGTCAAGTACCCACCAGTTAAGGCTTTACCAACACAAAGAATATCGGGAACAATTCCAGCATGCTCAGCCGCAAACAACTTTCCGGTTCTTCCAAAACCAGTTGCAATTTCATCAAGAATAAGTAAAACTCCAAATTTGGTACATAGCTGACGAACTTGCCTTAAATACTCCGGATGATATATACGCATACCACCTGCACCCTGGACAATTGGCTCCATTATTACTGCAATAATATCTTGGTGATTGTTTTCAATTGCCTTCTTAAAAGGCTCAATGGGCTTTTCACTCCACTCTTCATCAAAGCCACAATTAGGCGATTCAACAAAAATGTTCTCTCTAACATATCCAGAATACAAACTGTGCATTGAATTAACTGGATCACAAACTGACATTGCACCAAAGGTGTCACCATGGTACCCATAATTGATGGTCAAAAATTTACTCTTGTGGGTGGAGGCACCAGAACTGAACATGCTCTCACAGTATTGAAATGCCATCTTCAAACTGACTTCCACAGCGACTGAGCCTGAATCGGCAAGAAAACAATGCTGTAATGACGATGGTGTCATGTCAATTAGACTTTTAGAAAGTTCAACTGCTGGTCTGTGAGTTAATCCACCGAACATGACGTGGGACATTTTTTGCAGTTGACCGACAGCCGCTTCATTAAGCTCAGGATGGTTGTATCCATGAATAGCTGCCCACCAAGAGCTCATACCGTCAATCAAAACTTCACCAGTAGCAAGGTTGATCTTGGAGCCCTTTGCCGAGTCAACTAAAAAACAGGGCAATGGATTGATGGTGGACGTATATGGGTGCCAGACGTGTTCCCTGTCGTATTCTAAAAGTGATTGATTGTCCATTCTATGGTTGCGTGATATGGAGTGATTTCAGCTAAATTCAGCAAATAATAAAGAGAGGGCACCTGAATTAGCTAGCGAAGGGTTGAGCATTACACTACTTTTATAGGTAACCTGATGGTCTCGTTAAATGGGTTTTGTGGTCATTCATGTTGTGATGATTCATTATGATTCCTTCAATGATTCACGATGATTCAACAATTCCAGCAACTTTTCAATGCGCACTCTCGGCTGTATAGTAATAAATAAGTGAATCATGTCATGATTCAAGAAGACTCATGTGAGGCAGCGCAAAACTCAACGTGTATGCCTCCGGATGTATAAAAGGTTACACGATTGTCGATTGTCCCAATTACGAATTTGCAATCCAAATATACAGTCGCCACTATTAAAGGGTGGTAGAATTAAGTAAGCATGATGACACCAAGAATCTTTATAGCGGGAACAGACACAGATATCGGCAAAACATTCATCTCTGCTTTGCTGGTTAAGAAGTGGGCATTCGACTATTGGAAACCAATACAGACTGGATTAGAAGAAGACCAGGGGGATACAAAGACAGTCGTTGATCTGCTCAACCAATGTGGTGGCGTTCCAGAACAGAGCACCATATTCGAACCAGCTCTCACCTATATGAAGCCATTGAGTCCATGGAGATGTACCGTTCTTGAAAATCGGGAAGCAATTGACGTGCAGGGTATAGCTGTTCCTAGTACCGACCAAAAGACGTTATCTAATGGCATGATTATCGAAGGAGCTGGTGGCTTGCTGGTTCCCATTGGTAAGGGAACATTTACTACAGACTTGATCAAGCAGCTAGATGCATCTGTTATCCTTATTGCTAGATCTGAGCTTGGTACACTAAATCATACACTCATGTCTATAGAAATCTTGAAGCAAAATGGTATCCCTATCCACGGAGTGGTCCTCAATGGACGCCTGAACAAAGACAACAAGCTCGCCTTGTCCGAGCTCGGTGTCAGAATCCTTGCGGAAGTACCAACCGTTGAATCTTTGGACCACGCAATAGATCTAGTACCAGATTTCAACATGCTATAGTATGAGCAGTCGTTGGCGCACGCAAATACTGTTGGTGTTTAGCTCTCTACATTTCAAGTGAACCCGAAGCTGGAAACTGAAACCTTTTAAGCTGGACTAAGACAGGGGCTTAGATTTTAAAGTATGTATTATATACAGTCGATTTATTTAGATGGCCACATTTGGTTAGCTTTAATAGTTGTCGGTCACTTAATGGTGTTCCCAGCAGACTTTGGTCGGTGTAAGCTCCGCGCGTAATGGAGGCCAGTAAATTTAGAGGGAGGCCGGTTTTCGCGGGCGCGCCCTATAAAATTTAATGCCAAATAGATGTCGGTACATTAGAAAAGATTTAAGTAGACATCGACAATTGTCAGAACCGCCAATGGAGGTCAGCCACTCCGTTGGTTGTCAGTACATGGGTAGATGTCAGTACCATGACAGTCCTACGTCAGTTTATGAGTTCTCAATGTCAAGTATCCCTTCGACATTCTTGGGTTAGATACTATGAACTCGTGGAATAGACTTTAGGTTAAACTCTAACGTACTTAGGTCAAGTTCAGGTGAACTTAGGTTGAATCGTCAAGTTCAGGTAAACTTAGGTCAAGTTCAGGTGAGCTTATGTTAAGTTCGTGCGCACTTATGTTAAGCTTGGTAAACTTATGTCAAGTTCCGGTGAGCTCATATCTAAACAAATTATGGATCACAAGGAAGCGATGGGCCCTGTTTGCAAGAGACGAGATGCAGCAATATGAGGCTACTCTGCTTGCTTCGAGAAGTAAAAATGTGGACGAAGAACTGAAATCTAAATACTCCATGTATGGAAGGGGGCAGAAGAGCTGCCAACAGACAATTACGAGAGTTATCACGTCCCACGATATCGTGTATCGCCATGACCCCACCGATACCTACACTGACACGGCTATTATGGAGTTGATTGCGGAGGGTGAGCAGGAAGATGCTGAGGTAGACTTGAAGGGTCTTGAGATGGCCAAATCTTTGCAGGGTACAGCAGTTTCTACGCAGGCTAGTGAAACAATGCATGCCTCCCTGAAGCACAACCATAGAATCAAACATATGCCAACGTTGATTGATTTAACGGACAAATTGAAATCGTACTTCATGCAGCAGGACTCGCGTTTGTTTCAACTTCCGCCAAGGGAGTGCCCATTGAAAAATATAACTGGAATGTTATACCTTGCAAAGATAGATGATGCACAAGCTCACGTCTTCATTAGAGAGCACAAGGCGGTAAACAATAAAGGAATGAACCTCAATATGAAGGATTTGCTAGGAATGATTGAAACAAAAATTCTGGACATAAATGGTGTCAAAGCATGTCATACTTGTTCCGTTTGTATAGCTTTGCACATTCCTTGCCGCCACACCATGGGATACTTGCTGTACCGCATGCTGACTAGTGTTCCCAGCCTCACCGACACTTCAAAAAGAAACATAGTCAAGTATGGCTTTGTTAAGAGGCTAGATGAAATTCTCATGAAGCATTACTATCCGCGTACCTGGTCCAACAGGAAACGTGATTTACAGCAAGGAAAAGAGCAAGAGGATGATAGCGCTGGCGAAAGTGAAGTGGGTATTGGTGACAGCAACAATGATACTAATCAATTTGATGACGTTGAAAATGACAGGAATGATGATAGTGATCAAATTGATGACGTTGAGAATGGTATGGATGATGTACCTGGCACAACCGCCGTTGGGGAAAATTGTGCAATGACACAAGAGCTGAAAAGTAGCCTGGGCGAATATCTGGAAGAGTGGACTATTCGTGATCCAGATTCACCTGAACTCTTGAACTACCACAAGCAGTGGGCAATCCTTCTAAAGTCCACCTCTAGTGGCCAATACAAGATACCCTTTGACCTTTCTGGCAATTGAGCATCTGTATAGCTGTCTAAGTAGTTGTATATAAGAATCATGTAATGAATGGGTCGCATAGTAGAGTGCGGCCACGAAGCCAGATTTCATTTGAGCGGATCGAAACCAGCATCAAAAAAAAGGAAAAATCTTTTTTTCTCCTATACTTGTGTAGTGCAACATTTTTGATGTCATAATTTATGGAATGACCAACCAAAAATGGTTTCTCAGGTTCTATACGAACCTTTTTAAGCAAATGCAACTACCAAACATTTCTAGTGCAATACCAAATGGCACAATGTCCACTGTTAGATTATATACACCATTATCTAGATTTTTCTGTACTATTCAGAAAGAAAAGCATAACTATTACAGCAGTTTTAATTTCTTTTCAAAAAGTTGATTTTCAAAAAAGGGATTTGAGTTTGAACAAGTTCACATCTCTTCATCATAATAAAAGGCTAAGTTTTCATACCAGGAAACTTGCTTACGCTGAAGTCCACTAACCTTTGTTCCATATAAATAGTAGGTAAGATTTTTGCATCAAAGGGTGCGCTACTAGAGGAGATATATTTGGGGACAACATACTACATATTTGAAGGACTTTATAAGCAGACGCACAGTTCCCTGCCTCCGCTACACCTCCCCGGAAGATTTCAACTGCAATGCGATTAAGCATGCTGTTTCCATGCGGTACACATGCATACGCTCGTCTTTTGTAGAACAAATGGTACAACATGAAATGGATCTCGATTCTTGGGCCGTGGTTCACATCACCGCCTATAGGTCGTTTGACAGATGCTGGTGTCGGTTCTATGTTGCGAACAATCGTCAGAAATATTTCGAGCTCTTTAGTACTGGTTCTAGGGTTACCTTTTCTAACATTACAGGGCCAGAACAACGTCAAAAAGGTCCGTATACACCCTAGTGACTCATCAATGTGTCTGTAGTACGTGTTGGTTATACGTTTGTTGTGAACACAAGCGTTTGTACACTCCATGGCCTCGTGCCTCGCGCCTCGGATAACAGATAACAGATAACAGATAACGAAGGACAACCGACCCCTCAATCCTCCATCTTCTTAAGTTTGAAACTTCGAACTTTTCGAGAGAAATTGAATTGGTGTGCGAAATTTCGATGCAAAACCAGCTATAGTAAGTAGTAATTGGCGTATTATGTGGCAAAAGCTTTCAACCAAAACATAAATGGGGCACACGATGTAACACATGGGAATGGAATTGCCGCTCTTAGCCGATCTTTCAACCCGTTTTGTACAGCAGTTGATGTTGCACTACCTCGAGCTGGTTATGTCTGTCGGAGTCATTTCATCAAATATACAATTAAGGCAACATAGAACGGTCACATGTAAATGCAACGAGCCACACTGATGCTTCGTACACACACAAGCAACAACAAAAGTGACAACACCCTATGACAAGCACACTGGCCGCATGTGATAAGATATTTCAAATCACATAAACCCTATTTTATAAAAGCCACATCATCTCTCTCATGCTTGCGCCTCAAATGACATACGCTGCCTGTTAAATATCAATATATTTATCGATCTAGGCAACGCACCAGTAACGATGAAAATAACGCTCAGGAATGCAGCCACGTCGCTATTGTTACTTTCAGTGGTACACTCAAGACCGATCTCGAAATATTATCCAATTTCAACAAGTGACTACAACAACAACTATACATTGAGTAACTATGCTCAAGACTTATTTGATACTTCAATGGAATGGCAGGACCAATATTGGGATGATGAAGTTGGGTACATGATCACTGCTGATAACACTCTACCGGGCAGATACGATTCTCGTCAATCGGCGTGGTATGCGGTTGGATTAGTAGCAAGAAATGATTCTGGCGACATCGAGAAGGCCGAAAGAATTATTTCTAATCTGTACAAAAGTCAATACAAAGATCCAACAAAACTTTGGTATGGTGACATTCAACAAGCTCCAGATGAGCCAACACCACAAGAAGGTGTATATGAGCCAAAGATCTACAATAGTTGGGATCCTAATTGGAGAGACTTTGTCGGCGCAGCTTTTGTCATCATCTTGAACGATTACCAAGATAGACTCTCTGAGAGCTCATTGAAAGAGCTGGAAGATATGACCTATTTGATGGCAAAAGGCGACCAGTATAGAGTTGGTGGTGTCGATTCTGACAATTTGTATCCCGCATACTCTAATCCATGGATGATGAGATGTATCTTACAATCATATGCAGGCTTCTATTTCAATGATGCCAATATGACTAGATCTGGGGAGGTTTGGGGTAAGCAAATCTATGATTTATTCAAGAGGTACGATACGTTTTCTGAATTTAACTCGCCTACTTATACAGGGGTTGATATGTTTGCCCTTGGTGTCTGGATTAGATATGCATCTACAGATTCTTCCCTCCCAGCTTACGCAAAGGATATGTTCTCACATCTAATGAATTTGACAAAGGGATTGTATAACGCAAATTTGAAAAACTTTGCGGGTCCGTTTGATAGAAGTTATGGTTACGACATGAATCAATATTTCTCCATTACCGCTGCAACTATTTGGGGGCTTGTGGGAAGAGAATATGCACCAATGCCGAAAAATATTGCAGGCATGTTTCATATTGCAGATTTCGGTATTTCTCATATTATTGCTTTAGGAATGCCACAGTTAGAACCGATACTCACCACTGACGTTCTAGAGTCGTTCAAAAAGTATCCTGGAAACCATACTATAACTGCGCAGGCATTCTCTCCCCCATTTGACACCTACCCGAGAAATATAAGTATATGGTCTGACGATTATATCCACATTGGCGCTGAAACAATCAATGAGGTTGAGATAGGTGGACCTGCGACTTCGATTAGCTCTTTCAACCCTGCTGTCATTCAATGGTTTGTGAGAGACGGAAGAGTCGGTTATATAACATTGAGAGCAACCCAGCCTGTTATTAATGCCGTCGCTGGCGAGGCATTTCTGGACATTACGTTTCCAAATATCACCAGCGTAAGCCAGGCTGACGATGTTAGGTTTACTTTTTTTGTCTCCGGTTTCGATGTTTACCCAAATGATAATGTCACTTCCATCACTTCACTCCCAGGGTTATCTATGAAGGTTTCAGGTAACATTGACTTGGAGAGTGAAATTTTTTACTATGATATTGCTGATGGAGATACCAACGATTTTTGGTCTTTCAACTCTACTTGGACTATGTCAGCAAATTATAGCGGAAACCCACACCTCAGATTTGAGATTACAGAGTACCCGACATCATCTAAAGTTACATACGTTTGAAAATGAAAATATTCCCAAAAGCAGGTGCTTCTTTTTTATCTATTTCAGTTTATAACATCCGTCAACGAACATCCATCATTAACTACCCAGTAAGCCTCTGCTAGATAGTAGAGGACGCATAAATTGCGGCGATAAAGGCAGATCATTCGTGCCTTTCATTAGTACAAGTAAGAACAAGGTGTCCTAACTTACAAACTGAGGTGCCAGGAGGATATTAGTTCCCTGATCATAATGTCTAAGATTCAGTACTTCAAGTACCATAAATCCACACAGACTACACTCTACATGAAGTGGTGTTAGCTATGCGCAGAGAGTGGCATCCAGCATCCAGCGGTCGTTCCGGATAGATGCCCGCCAGAAGTATTGATTGAGTTAGGAAACCCTGAACAATATCTTATCTCCGCTCTCGGAAGTTACACTGCCTCA
Organism: Pichia sp. P7020A; assembly: GCA_025531525.1. Classification (NCBI taxonomy): domain Eukaryota; kingdom Fungi; phylum Ascomycota; class Pichiomycetes; order Pichiales; family Pichiaceae; genus Pichia; species Pichia sp. P7020A. Next base: position 61,018 of record JAMYHI010000044.1, on the reverse strand, counting down.
AATCTGTGCGCCGATTCGCATTCGTTGAAAATCTGTTAAAAGCCTCTGCCCGCCCACCATTTTGCTTTTTCCATGAACAACCAATATTTCTTCCCAGGAAAAAGTGTTGTAGAAATAACAAGACATAGATGCTGGCAAGAAACTGCAAGCATCGGGCTCACACATTTTCAATGAGACCATTGATGTGACTGAGCTGATTTGTTGTTTATGTGATGAACGAAAACATGAACGCTTGACTACTGAATATATTGGATGAGAAAGTGATTTTATCTGAAACGAACAACAAATCATTGTATATTATTGTAGAGTTAAATACGGACTGTAAGTTTACAAAAAGTTACGTGGAACGGTGTCGTGGTACTCCCGCTCAGAGATAACCTTGTCATTCTCCAAAGCTTTGAGCTTGTTGATAAGATAAAAATTTCCGGTGTCCGAAGTGAGTGTTGATTCACTTTCGAATCGGATGTTCCAATCGTCAGCTACTCTTCCCATTTCATAAACCCAACTGCATTTGTTCATCGAAGATAACGGATTAGAAGGTTCAATCTGCCACACGTTCTTGTTGTATTCTCCAAAATAGAATCCAGACAGCTCACCATTGTTATTGATTTCCGTCTTGCCCCCATCTTGAATATCCGTTAACGTCCATACGTCCGCGCCATAATCATAGTCAATTTTCTTGGTACGATCATACGCCCTCTTTGTATCGAGAGTGATGTCCTGTTTCATGATTGTGGGAGTACCGAATTCTGGAGGCTGAACGGCTGTCTCTTTATTCACTATTGGAAGCACCAATTCTCCAGAGTATACAGTGAGAATGGGTATTTCAGGCGTTGGCCAGGCTTGAGGCCAATCACATGGTGACAGTGCAACACGAAGTTTATGACCTTTAGCAAGCTTGATACCCACTGCATCCAACTGGACTCTGACCTTGTATTTTTGGTCCGGAACCAGATAGGATGGAAATTCATGTGAGTCCCTATGTGTCAAATTTAATTGGCCCCAAGACAACAGCACATGTTCACCATTGTTAGGATAAATGTCTACCAATCTGACAGAAATGTTTGCCAGCTTTTTATTGGAAGATAGCTCCAAGTAGATGTATGGAAGACCCACCAAGTCTATTTCTTCATTTAGAATCTCTGAATCAAAGCATGTACACTTAGAGTCTTCATTTTTCTGATCACCTGGGAAATCACCCCTAAATCCAAATGGACAATATGTGCCTCTGAAAATACCATGAGATAACGTTCCACTGAAAGTGACAGGTTGATGATCGGATTTAGAAACTGCAGTAGTATCTGTAGTTTCAAGTTTCATATTATCACCATTCAAATGGTAGCTCAGTGACTTTTCCACTTTAGGCTCATCAGTCGAAACCCAACGACCGTTTCTATATACATACGAATCCTTAATGCTTGAAGGATCCTGAATATAGACGGTGAGTCTCGGTAATGAGAGACCGCTCTCGCGTTCCGGATACAACCATTTGGAGAACCACTTAACAGATATCTGCTGATAATCAATCTTTGGTGCTGGTTCAGCCATTTCAGGATATTCGTGAACCCAGGGACCAACAATACAAGCCGAAGATGGGTTTGATAACTTCTCTGCCATTCTGAAAACTGGGTTGGTGTAACCATCTCGGAAACCTCCTATGGCCAAGACTGGGATTTTCAGCTCCTCCCAATTCTCACAGACCGAGCCATGTTTCCAGTAATCATCTCTAGTTTGATGTTTGATCCAATTAACAAGCATCGGTGGAACCTCTAGTCTTTTTAGCCAATTTTTCTTCCATGCCTCACCAACAACACGTGGATCCTGAGGTCTTGGTTGGTATACGAGCATCGTCGAACCCCACCAGACCATATCAGACGCTAAGAGACATCCACCTCTGTAGTGCACATCGTCTGAGTATCGATCATCGGTGGACATCAAGGTTATTATAGTTTTCAAAGCTGGGTGGTTTCTAGCCGCAACTTGTAGTCCGTTGAATCCACCCCATGATTTACCGAACATAGCGATGTTTCCATTTGACCAAGTTTGATTCACAATCCAATCGAAAACTTCCATTGCATCATCCTGTTCTTGCTGGAGGTATTCGTCTGTCAAAACGCCGCTTGAGTTGCAAGATCCTCTCATATCCACTCTAATGGAAACAAAACCATTAGCAGCATAGAAAGGATGTCTGATAGAGTCCCTAATGACAGTAACGTCAGTTCTATATGGAATGTATTCAACTAGGGCGCCGAAGGAATGAACTTTGTCCTCTATAGCTGAGTCGGGGAACCATGCGTGAGCGTGGATGTAGTCACCATTTGTCAAAGGAATCCTAATGTTATGAACTTTCTTCACTGTGAATGGTAGACCATCACCCGTCAGAACTTCTGTCAGAGCCTTTGGATTGTTATTTCTGACGTTGAAAGCCATCTTGTTTGTCTATGATGTCAGTTTCAAGCAGCGAGTGGAAATCTGATGGTGGTCTTCCTGCAAAACCTGACTGTACCAGCTATATCAACCTCCTATTAGCTAACAAAAACTAGCCATTCGTTTATCTATGAGCGTTACAGACAGGATATGCTAGGAATGTTTGGCCTCAATTGTGTTGTTGAAGGTTGTCGACCGCTGAAGCACGTCACCTGGCCTCAAGCTTCGGCAAGGCCTGCCTGTAATTTGCAGCCCCCCCGATAAAATTGTAGTCAGCTATATAGATACTCCAGTGTTGCAAATTAGCTTGCAGTGGATAAGCTTACCGGAAACAGCCATATTACAATGCGGTGTGCACCCGCTGAAGGACCGACTTCGGCAACGCCGACAGCCGTCCCCAACAACCAGGTCCCAGCCGACGGCTTCTTGACCGAAGCTTGCAGATTGCGGCCCGATAAGCTCACTCGGCGGCGCATTCCCCCACACAAACTACGCATTTCCATTGTTCTCTAATGTACCTCGATCACGATTTAGGCGCGGTCTTGGCTTGAAAAACCTATATAAGCTGCAATATTATTGTATGACCAACAAACCCGCTAGCGATTTACAGGGATGCGTACAGCTGTCGTCATCGATTCAGAGTTAACATATATAGTACGTCGATATCTCCTGTTTCAATTTCGAGAAGATGAATTCGGTGTTGAATAAAAGCATGTCTCGATTTCCCTCGTGAAGTAAATCGCAAAGAGATCTTTCTACTGAACAGATTCAATAAGGAGAGAGCACAAACTGACAAAAACACAACATGTCAATGCCATCTGATACCAAGGGTACAATCATCATTGAAGAGATACCACTAGATACAAATGACTCGCAGACATCTCAGCATTCCAATGTGATGGAAAAAGGTGTTCCATCGTATTTGGATCAGGACTTGACCGTTGTCGAGGATGGTGATATGGTGTTAAGCAAGAAAATCCATTTGATCAATAATGCCATCGATGAAATTGGCTTTACTTGGTTCCATGCAAAATTATTCTGTATAGCAGGGTTTGGCTATTCGGTTGATTCGCAAATGGAAATGATCCAATCGGCGGTGAAAACTTATGTTGATCTACAGATGAAAGGTGGGGGATATCCAGTGGCGACTGAAGTGTTCTATGCAGGTTTGATCGTGGGTTCCATCATCTTTGGATTTGGTGCTGATTTGATTGGTAGAAAGCTTGCCTTCAACTCTTCGTTATTGTTAACAGCATCTTTTGGATTTTTCACCGGCGGTACATCGAGTTATGCAATGTATTGCATTTTCATGTTCCTATCAACTGTTGCAGCTGGTGGTAATATTGCCACTGATGTTGCTGTGTTCATGGAATTTTTACCATCCAAATACCAGTACATGAATACCGCTATGGCTGCATGGTGGGGTGTCGGTCAAACCATTGCAGGATTGATTTCTTGGGCCTTTATTCCTAATAATTCATGTTCGACACCATTCTGCCCATCTGCTGAAAACAGGGGATGGAGGTATTGCTGGTATACCAATTCAGGAATTGTCATGGGTGCGGCATTACTTCGTCTATTCTTTCTCAAGCTTGGCGAAACTCCAAAGTTCTTGATTTCAACTGGCCGAGATGAAGAAGCATATGAGGCAATAATGAATATTGCAAGAAAGTACAACAGACCCTGCTCATTGTCACTAGAACAATTGAAAGAGTGTGGTGAAATTCAACAGACATACTTTGACTCCAAAAAGGCTACCTCATGGAAGAGTGGACTAACTGAGCTAAAGAGAACTACGTGGAGCAACATCAAGATTTTATTCTTAAGTAAAATTGTTATCAGATCCACTGTTTTGATTATGGTTTCATGGGCATTTATTGGTATCTCATACTCTGTTTTCTACAACTTCTTGTACATTTACATTGCATCTCATGGTGGCGATACAGGAAGTAGTGCTTATATTGTCTACAGAAACTCAACATTGGATAATTTTGTTGGTATTTTTGGTCCAATCTTAGGTGGTTTCCTCGTTTGGATTCCAAAAGTTGGTAGAAGAGGCACAATGGTTTTTGGAGCGTTATCTGCAATGGCTATCCTCTTTGGTTATACCACGGTGAGAACACCAGCGGGCGATGCAGGATTTGGCTCCGCAACATATTTTTTCATCAACATTTACTACGCTTGTCTTTATGCATACACTCCGGAAGTGTTCCCTACTAAAGCTCGTGCTACCGGTGTTGCTTTATGCTTGGTTGCAGGTAGAATATCAGGTGCCTTTGCACCCGTTACTTACTGGTTTGGCGAGAAGAGCGGTTCCAGTGTTCCTATCTGGGTGTGCGGTGCTCTTATTGGAAGCCTTTCCTTGTTCGCTATTTGCATGCCTTTTGAGCCAAGCAAGCAAAGAACTGTGTAGATCACCGATTCATGTGCTTACTTTTATACCGGGATTATTTCTTTTTGATTTACTCGTCTTTACTGCCCGATTTCTTCATATCTTTTTATAGTTCTTATCGGAACCCAATGCTTGCTATTCATCCCAGACAGTTTGCTCGTCAACCCTGGCGCCTCAAAAGAATTATTTTCCTCAGTTTGCAATGAGTGGGGTTGCTAAATCAGTTAAGGTTTGATGAAGTGTTTTTCATTGAAGATATTGAAGATGAGGAAAAGTGACAGTCATAGAATTAGTGATTATAGTAGGTGACTTTTCTTCCAGGTATAAGGATAACGGGAGTCGAAAACTATCATAAACACTCTGAATCTTAGTTAACATAAGAGGCTATTCCGACCCCCAAATTAGTACTTTCATAATTGTACACACCGAAAACATAAACTGCCTGCGCACAGGTTATCCTAATGGTCGCCTATCTGTACTCATACGGACTCATATTCTTTATAGTACTAGTGTGCGCCATTCTTATCGATGTCCTTATCTTTATCTCCATCACTTTACTCTTATCTCTTATCACTATCCGTACCTTTATGTTTTTACCCTTTTCAGTAATCGCTGCAATTCTTATCAGCTATCAGTTGGCGAACTATTCGGGCGGACTGTTGTTTTTCCGCAAGAAGGAAGAGGACGCGAAAATGAGAATGCTTGACACGGAGCGTCTATTTACCATATTGAGTTCAAAATTAGAGTTTGAGCGTGCTCGTTTCTGTTGTTCTTTTCTTGGTACAAATAGTGGCTATTATCTATTATAAAGGCCTGCAATTCTGCAGTATGGTCAAAATACACGAATGAGACATGGGACCGGCAACGTCTTCCAATAAACCTTTTCCAATTTCAACCTTCTGTGATCAAGGAATCAAGGACAACTAGAGACAGTTCAGAGCATGATAACGGTTGGCAATTCTAACTTCCAAAGCGGTCCCAAGCAAGTGGATACAAAATCAATGATAGAGGTAGAAGCTATCAGTGTTAGATCCAACAGTTCAGAATCTGATATTGACTTGGAGGAGAAGGGAAATCTTGGACTGAATGATGATCTCGTTATTGTTGAGACGGGTGATGTTGCGTTACAGAAAAAGATTCACTTGATTAATGATGCCATTGACGAGATTGGATTTACATGGTTCCATGTGAAACTCTTCTGTATTGCAGGGTTTGGTTATTCTGTAGATTCTCAGATGGAAATGATTCAATCTGCAGTGAAAATCTACGTGGATTTACAGATGAAAGGTGGAGGATATCCAATAGCGACAGAGTTTTTCTATGTGGGTTTGATTTTTGGTTCTATTATATTTGGATTTGGTGCCGATTTGATTGGTAGAAAACTTGCATTCAATTCTTCATTGTTACTATCTTCCATATTCGGAATGCTCACCGGTGGTACATCAAGTTATGCGATGTATACCATATTTATGTTCTTATCAACGTTGGCTGCAGGTGGTAATCTTGCTACTGATGTTGCAGTTTTCATGGAATTCTTGCCATCTAAATATCAATATTTGAATACGGCTATGGCGCTATGGTGGGGTGTAGGCCAAACTATTGCATCATTGATCTCATGGGCGTTCATTCCGAACAATTCTTGCTCGGAGGCCTTCTGTCCATCAGTAGAGAACAGAGGCTGGAGATATTGTTGGTATGTCAATTCGGGTATAGTTTTAGGTGCTGCTCTTCTCCGTTTGGTTGTCTTAAAATTGGGTGAGACTCCAAAGTTCTTAGTTTCCACAGGTAGGGACGAGGAAGCATTTGAAGCTATCATGAGAGTCGCACAGGAGAATAATAGGGAATGCTCCTTGACATTGGACCAATTAAAGGAATGTGGTGAAATTGAACATACGTACTTCGATTCGACAAAGGCCGTTGATTTCACATCAGGGTTAAAAGAATTATGGTCATCATCACTTGTGAATGTTAAGATTCTATTCTCTAGTAGAATTGTCACTAGATCTACTGTTTTGATCATTATCTCCTGGGCATTCATTGGCATTGCATACGATGTTTTTTACAACTTCTTGTACATTTACATTGCATCTCATGGGGGTGATACGGGAAGCACACCATACTATGTTTATCGAAATTCGACTATTGCCAATTTTGTTGGAATTTTCGGTCCAATATTTGGTGGATGGTTGATACTAGTTCCTAAAGTGGGGAGACGTGGAACTATGATATTTGGGGCATTATCAGCAATGGCTATCCTTTTCGGATATACCACTGTGAGAACTCCTGCAGGAGATGCCGGTTTCGGTTCGGCAACATATTTCTTTATGAATATTTATTATGCTTGCCTTTACGCATACACCCCGGAGGTATTCCCTACAAAGGCTCGTGCTACCGGTGTTGCACTATGTTTAGTAGCCTCGAGAGTTGCCGGTGCATTTGCGCCTGTGACGTACTGGTATGGTCAACAGAGTGGGTCCAGTGTTCCTATCTGGGTATGTGGTGGAATCATTGGATCATTGTCTCTACTTACATTCTTCATGCCTTTCGAGCCAAGTAAGAAGAGAACTGTGTAATTTGCAGCTACATGGTGATATCTAATCTTATTCTAACAAATCCTATCATATCCAATCCTATTCAATCTTATCTTGTACGCGATCTTATATTACCTTATGGTATCTTATCTTATATTATCTTCCCCTATTTTATCTTATACCACAGATCATTATCTCTTATCTTATCAATCACTGCCTCGGAGTAAGACCGATGAGCTCGGTGCCTGTCAAGCGCGATGCCCGCCAAGCTCGGCCTCCAGTTGGGGTACGTCTTTAGCGAGTGAGATCATCATTCTCTGTGTACTGTGCACGTGCACCACTCGGAACTCGGACCTTCTGTCTCGATTACGCAATGCGATGCGCGACGGAGTAAGATTAAAAAATTTAAGCTTTCGTATGCCAATTTCACATGTGCTGGAGCTGAGCCATGTGCTAATGCACCGCAAATTGGCACATGCACATGTGCACCTGGGCCTGGGGCCAGTTGAGCCACCAATTGTCGTACTACTTAAGAGCGGCATACCGTCCAACATCGCTGGAAAACCATGAAGAGTAGTACGTGGATGGTGCCAGAAGGGTATTGTACTGTGTGGTGCTACACTACTAAAGAGAAGAAGCATCAGACAAGAGACAAAATATGACCGATCAGTACAAAGCACCGGAGCTATATGAAAAAGCAGACGCAGACTCACTCGTGCAGAGTAGAACTGTAACACTAAATGCAAACCAAAACGACGATTCGTCTTCCGACTTTGACCTTGTGGAAAAGGGAGAGTCCGATTACAGTAACGACCTCACCGCTGTTGAATTCGGTGACCTGGTATTACAGAGGAAAATTCATCTGGTTAACGACGCTATCGACGAGATTGGATTCACTTGGTTTCATGTGAAGTTGTTCTGCATTGCAGGATTTGGATATTCGGTTGACTCACAGATGGCAATGGTTCAATCTGCCGTGAAGACTTATGTCGATTTACAGATGAAAGGTGGTGGATACCCCATTGCCACAGAAATATATTTTGCTGGTTTGATTGTCGGTTCCATTCTTTTCGGATTTGGTGCTGATTTGATTGGTAGAAAGCTTGCATTTAACTCATCTCTATTACTTTCTGCTATTTTTGGATTTCTCACAGGTGGTACTTCCAGTTATGCAATGTACTCCATATTCATGTTCTTATCCACAGTTTCTGCAGGTGGTAACTTAGCTACCGATGTCGCCGTCTTTCTAGAATTCTTACCATCCAAATATCAATACTTGAATACTGCAATGGCATTATGGTGGGGTGTCGGTCAAACCATTGCATCTCTAATATCATGGGCTTTTATTCCAAATAACTCATGTAAAGAAGCATTCTGTCCATCTGCTGACAACAGAGGATGGAGATACTGTTGGTATGTCAACTCGGGTATTGTCCTAGGTGCAGCACTTATGCGTTTGGTTGTCTTGAAATTAGGTGAAACTCCAAAATTCTTGGTCTCTACTGGTAGAGATGAAGAAGCTTATGAAGCAATTATGAAAGTTGCAAGAGAAAACAATAGAGAATGTTCCTTAACTTTGGAACAATTGAAAGCTTGTGGTGAGATTGATGAGACATACTTCGATTCCAAGAAAGCAGTGGACTTCACTTCAGGATTGAAAGAGCTTTGGAGATCTTCAATTGTTAACCTCAAAATATTATTCTCCAGTAAGATTGTCATTAGATCCACTGTTCTAATCATGGTTTCATGGGCCTTCATTGGTATCTCATACTCTGTCTTTTACAATTTCCTATACATTTACATTGCCTCACACGGAGGTAATACGGGAAGCAGTCCATACTATGTTTACCGTAATTCCACCATTGCAAACTTTGTTGGAATTTTCGGTCCAATCTTAGGTGGATTCCTCATTTTGATCCCAAAAGTTGGTAGAAGAGGTACAATGATCTTTGGTTCACTATCAGCCATGGCTATTCTCTTTGGTTATACCACTGTGAGAACTCCAGCTGGTGATGCAGGATTTGGTGCTGCCACTTACTTTTTCATCAATATTTACTATGCATGTCTCTATGCCTACACACCGGAAGTTTTCCCAACAAAGGCCCGTGCTACAGGTGTTGCTATTTGTTTGGTTGCCGATAGAATTGCTGGCGCATTCGCTCCTGTTACTTACTGGTATGGTGAGAAGAGTGGTTCCAGTGTTCCTATCTGGGTGTGCGGTGCTATTGTCGGGTGTTTGTCAATTCTAGCATTCTTCATGCCTTTTGAACCAAGTAAAAAGAGAAGTGTTTAGAGATTACCTTCCCCGCTCCATCCGTATTATTCTCATATTGTCTATAGATAGATGCATATTTTTTTCAGTTCTATTTAACTCTTTTAATCTACACGCTTTATTCAATCATATTAGGAAGAAGCCTGTCTCTTCGCGTACAACCTGTACCGATTTCATCCATGATTCACCAGTGTTCCATGTATGCTCTAAAATTTTCAGCACATCACCAGCTGGGATGTTACCACCTAGAAATTGGATATTAAACCTGTCATAAAAGAAAGCTCTATGTTCTTCGGTAATTGACTCACATGCGGCGACAAACAATGGGAACACTGCACAGTTCTCCGCATTAGTGGCAGAATCAATCTCTCTCTTCACTATTTTATAGATCCTGCCCACCATTTTTTGCACTATACTATTTGACCTTGGTATTTTGTATACTCGTCGGTAGAGATGTACAATTCCTGCATAATAGAATATCTCATTCATGGCACACAAAGTTGGATCGGATTCCGTCAGATCCTGCGGGTCCTTCTTCGCAGCTTTGAAGGCTTTGTAAACGGTATTAAACTCAAACTCCCATTCGACTCCCTTCGATAAAATGTCAGTGGAAACCTTATCATGTTCGATAGATTCCCGTTCTTCCACCATACTCAAAATTGGTATAAGCTTGTCAAAGACAACCAAAAAATTCATATCAAAGCCCAAAAATAGATCAATCTTAGATTTTCTCTCCAATTGAATTTTCTCAAATACCGAGTTGGGCCGATAAGGCATTTTGTAATTCATTGGTGATATAGCCATCATCATTCCGATTATCTCTAAATAACCAATCCAAGTGACCAAAAAGTATGCAAATGGATTCCTCTCTTCGGAGAGCACACGCTTCCCATTGGGTAATTTCACTACCGTGTCATCATTATCAATGAAAGTATTGAAACTACTTCGTGCCAAATCTATTACCTCTTTGTATTTCTCAATTTCATTACCAGTAAATATCTTTTGAACACACAAGAGTAGAGCTGTCACGCATGACACTTCAGGTTTGATATCATAAGGAGACAGCGAGAAAAGCCTGTATAACCCTCGAGATATAAGCAATTCCACTAGATTTGTAGAGTAGTTCTCGTCCATAAGTACCATACTTCTGTGAGTCAATGCGTACGATATTAGTAAGTCTAGCAAACATTTATTCTGTGTCGCATATTGTGGAATGATGGCTTGGAAAGGATTGTTAATGTAAAGTTGCGGACTCGCTGCAACAATGAAATGACCCGTGAAATGCAGAAAAAAATCAAAAGCATCTCTGAAATATGGACGTTCCAATAAATCATCCGGTAAAGGCACTAATGGCTCCTCACATAACGGTATAAAAGAAACGACCGAGTGTGCCCTTTTCATTTTAGCGGCATCCTCAGATGTAGAGTCTTCACCATTCATGAGTCCTTGGTCTAGTTCGCATACCACATTATTGGTAGTTGGAAGCGCCTTATCATCAATATCCTTTGCTTTAACTGGTTCTTTGAGTGGACCTTGACCTCTTGAGGCAATTGAATCGTCCTTTCTTGGAATGCTTCCAGTCCTGCGCATTAGTTCCGCATCTTTAATGACCACACTCTTTTTATTGAATGCTAGTTGCTGATTTTGGAAAATCATTTCGAAAGAGTATACGCATGGTATGCTACGTTTCTCACATCTGGTACAGGTGGGTTTTAGCTCATCACATTTGTACCTCTGTTTTTTGCATCCGTTGCACCCTAATCTACTCCGTGGCTTAGCCGATGAACTTTTCACACGTCCATTCTTCATCAGGGCACCTTCCATTATTTCCAGTATTGAAATTATTCTACCTTTGCGGTCCTGGTTCTGGTTGCATGCAACATCCGGTTGTACTAATACCGGTAGAATAATCGTTCGTTGCTGATAAGGAAACGTTATCAATAGAGAGGACAGAGTTATCTGTCGGTGAAATTCGTACTCTATCATTAACCGTTAACCCCAATTGCGGGTGCACGGAAGTTTCAACGCCTCCTTCTGTTCCGATCGGGTCGATTGGCATTTTGCGATCTGGGCTTTATGCTTTATAGCCAACTTTGGAGGTTTATCAAGGACGGGGGAAGTTCTACATTAGAGGCGCATTAACTGCTCTATCTATTGAACTGGAAATAAAACATAATATACCAGAAAATATAATGTCAGAAGTGGAAGCAGCAGGAGCGTCACCAGCAGAGCAATTGCTTGAAGCAGCCCGCCGAAACAACACAGACTTATTACACGAGTTACTGTCTAAATACCAAGACAAACCACAAGATGCCATTCATCTGATAAATACAGCCACAGACCCAACGGGAAATACAGCACTTCATTTGGCTGCGAGATACGGTAACTATGAGGTGATGGATCAACTGCTCGATATTGAAGGAGTGGATGTGAACGTAAAGGCGGCTATGAACGGGAATACACCATTGCACTATGCCACGCTATTCTCGTTTGAAGATCCCGAATATGCATTGTTTCTCGTTAACGAATTGATCAATTGTGGCGCTTCTCCATCACTTAGAAACACAGAAAATTTGAGACCTATCGATATTATAGGAGATTCCAACGAGAAGATAAAAGAAGCACTAGAATCTGCAGAATATGCATCTGCGTTGGATCAGAATCCAGAAGTAATACCAGAAAACGACGATTTGGATGAAGGGAGTGACGAAGATGAAGATTGATAGTGTCGCAAGCAGCTCCCCTCTGTCTCTTTACACTCATTTCTTGACAGCTGAATGGACTGTTCTGGTATCTTCTCTATTATCACCGTATTTAGAGTATGATGCATGTAATGCGTGGCATCATTTATTTATCTGTAACCCCTCAAGTATTTAGAAACGGCATCGAATATCTGGTGAAGTCTATATCATACCTTTAATTGAGAAGCGGATATACTGTCGTTGTTCGCATTACTGAAAGTCAATACTGTAGATACGCATTTTAGAAAGATTTGAAAAGATTTTGAGTTCCGGCCCATCTAGGCTCGGCTATCGTGTGGCCACCACCAAACAGCTTGATTATACAGCTAGCTGAAAACCTCTCATCGATTAAGCGCCCATTCATGAATTGCCTAATCGGGTAACGCGGTAAATTTTGACTCATCTTCAATTTTCTCCAATCAAAATTCGCAGTCACTGACCGTATAATTGATGATGGACAAGTGAGAGACGAAAAAAAAACCCTGCGCTGTTGTTACTGCTTCCTGTTCCTTCTTCCTTTTCCTCGGCTTTCACCTTTTCTTTTCTGAGAAGGCTTCTAACGACCAGTGAACAATCCATAGTGCCAATATGCCATTAGTGAACCTTCTGAAGTCGGTTAAGACGAGAGCTGCACATAACGCCAAGTTCTTTGCCTTGGTCGCTTACAGACCACAAGTGACTGCTCCATTGTTTAATGGGAAAGTTAGAGTCTCTGCAGCAAATGCCCAAAGATCGTACTCCACCAGATCTACTGTTATCCAATTACTTAACAATATCGGTTCCAAGCGTGAGGTTCAACAATACTTGAAGTATTTCACATCTGTCTCTCAACAACAATTTGCCGTGATCAAAGTTGGTGGTGCCATCATTACGCAACAACTTCCACAACTTGCATCATGTTTAGCTTTTCTTTACCATTTGGGTCTTTATCCAATTGTTTTACATGGTACAGGTCCTCAAATTAATGAAATCTTGGAGAATGAAGGTATAGAACCAGATTATATTGATGGTATTAGAATCACAGATGAAAAGACCATGGGCGTTGTTAGAAAATGTTTCCTTGAACAGAATTTGAAATTAGTCACTGCACTTGAAAAAATGGGTGTTAAGGCAAGACCTATCACTGGAGGTGTCTTCAATGCGGATTTCCTTGATAAGGATAAGTATAAATTAGTGGGTCAAATTCATTCCATTAATAAGGCTCCAATTGAGGCATCTATTAAGGCTGGTGCATTACCAATCTTGACTTCTTTGGCTGAAAATTCTGCAGGTCAACTTTTGAATGTCAATGCAGATATTGCCGCTGGTATGGTTGCTAGAGAATTCAAACCTTTGAAAATTGTCTATTTGAACGAGAAGGGTGGTATCATCAATGGAAATTCTGGTGCTAAGATTAGTGTCATCAACTTGGATGAAGAATATGAGGACTTATTAAAGGAATCATGGGTCAAGTATGGTACCAAACTTAAGATCAAGGAGATTCGTGATTTATTGATGCATTTACCACGTTCATCATCTGTTGCCATCATCAACGTCGATGATTTACAGAAAGAACTTTTCACGGATTCTGGTGCAGGTACTTTGATCCGTCGTGGTTACAAGTTGACTGCTTATGATGATTTGAGTAAGGTCAACACTACATTATTAAAGAAAAACTTGGTTGATGAAGTTAACGATGTTGATGAATACCTCTCCACTTTAACTCCTGGAACTTTCCGCTTGTATGCAGATGAGCCAATGGAGGTTCTTGCCATTGTCAAGCATACTGATGATGGCAACATTTCCAAGCTTGACAAATTAGTTGTTTCTAAATCTGGATGGTTGAACAATGTCACTGATAACATTTTCAAGCTATTGGAGAGAGATTATCCAAATCTTTATTGGATTGTCTCTGAGACTGATGAGAACATGTCTTGGCATTTTGCAAAGTCTCAAGGTTCCTACACTAAACCAGGCCATGTTTTGTTCTGGTACGGTATCGATGATTTGGAGAAAGTTTCTACTTTGATCAACAAGTTTGGCGGACAATCATCATCGTCTCCATGTACATCCTCCTCTACTGAAGTTAAGACTAGCGCTGGTACTGCGTTTTCCTCCAAAAGTCAAACCAGATCATTCCATTCCTCCAGTGCTCAATTAGGATCTAAGAAGGTTGCATTGATCGGAGCTCGTGGGTACACCGGACAGAATTTGATTTCATTGATCAATAAGCATAGTGATTTAGACGTTGCATATGTGTCATCACGTGAACTTGCAGGCAAGCAATTACAAGGATATGAGAAACAAGAGATAACATACTCCAATCTCTCATTTGAAGATCTGAAGCAAATTGAAACAAATGGGGAAATTGATATGTGGATTATGGCATTACCAAACAAGGTTTGTAAACCATTTGTGGAAGCTATTGAGAGCGTTGATGGTGGAAAGGGTAAGATCATTGATTTGGGTGCTGATTTCAGATTTGATCAAAGTGGGAAATGGACTTATGGGTTACCTGAATTGAAGGGTCGTGAAGGTATCATGATTGCAGATAAGATTTCCAACCCTGGTTGTTATGCGACATGTGCACAATTATCACTTGCTCCAATGAAGGAATACATCAATAAGGATTCTAAGCCTAATGTTTTCGGTGTCAGTGGATATTCTGGTGCTGGAACTAAACCATCTAACAAGAATGATCCCGCCTTCTTGAAGGACAATATGATTCCATATGCATTAACCGACCACATTCATGAGAAAGAGATTGGATTCCAGTTAGGTAAGAAGGTGTCATTTATGCCACACGTTGGCTCGTGGTTCCAAGGTATTGCCATGACTGTTAACATTCCATTAAAAGAGAACCATGGTTTGACGGCTGAAAAGGTGAATGAGATTTACAATGAATTCTACAAAGGTGAAAAATTGGTGAAGATATTGGGAGAGGATATCCCATTGGTACATGATATCAGTGGTAAACATGGATGTATCATTGGCGGATTCAAGATTAGTGAAGCCGGAGATAGACTTGTAGTTGTGGGATGTATCGACAACTTGTTAAAGGGTGCAAGTACACAGTGTTTGCAAAACATGAACCTCGCTCTCGGGTACGACGAGTATGAGGGTATCCCAACTTTTTAGTTTAGTTATAGGGGGTGTATAAAGATGGGTTCTCAGCTATTAGTTCTGAGTTTCCATATAGCGCTTAACAAGGTGAAGCCGAAACAAATCGTCCTTTTCGTAACGGCGGCGCGTTCTCTATTTTTTTCAGTGCGCACTCCACACTCCACACATCGTTATTGTAATTGTAATGTACCTTGGTACTATGGGTTGCCATATACTGCAGACAAGCAAGACGTTTCATCGGTATCGGCATTAGAATAGACATCAAGTGATGAGCATGATGATGAATTTGAGAATCGTACTTAGCTTTGTACGAAAGAGCCAAGTCAAGGTTGGGAACACCATTTTCAGAAGAGGATACGCTGATGGCAATCCATTCGAAGGACTAAAGTCACTATTGAGTCAACAAGGTACCAAGAAAGCCACTGAGAATGCCAAGACCACTACTATGATGAGACCGGAAGTGTCCACCCCGAAGAAGGAATTTGGAGGAGGGTATAATAAACAGAGAAGGGAGGGACGAACAGAGAGAGATGGTAATCGAGAGGGTAATCGAGAAAGTAATCGAAATGGTACTAATGGTACCAAGTACGCGAAGAAGGATAATGCGAATAGGAAGAATAATGATGGTTCCGGTGGTGGATTTAGGGAGAGGGGAGGCAAGTATGGGAATGGAAAGAATCATGGAAAGAGAGCTGCGTCTCAACCAGTTCAGGAATCTCCGAAGGAAAAGCTCAGGAATCTGTTTCACAGTGCCATGGAGGGTGCCAACGATAGGGATATTGATAATGCCAAGAGAATTGTGGAGGAGGCTGTGTCGATGAATAAGAAGGGATTAGCGCAAGTCATTCGGAAGGGTGGAGACATCAAGATTGAGAATATTGTGTATGGGTTCGTTGGATTGAACCTGAAAGAAGAAGGGTTAATGATTGTCGGACACAGAGCCGTGAAGGAGGATGAAGTAGATATACTGAAAGCGTTGAGAGATAGGAATAGGAATAGCGCCAACGCGAATGTGGATCCAAAGCTCTTGATTGTGAAGGTTGTTGAGCGAGAGGCAGCTGTGAAGCAATACAGTGATTACTTGAACGAGCAGGTCGTGGAGAAGCTAAAGTTGAGTAACAGTACCATTTTGGCGAAACAGAAAAGAGGAAAGGAAGAAGGTGGCCGGTCCGATTTGAAACTCGTTCAAATTGGGTGGAATATCAATATGCATGATTTGCTAGGCCAAAAGAAGTTTGAGATTGAGACCCACTTAAATAAACAGAATGATGTGGAGATTGTAATTGATGATAAGGAGTACTTGGATATGGACAATCAGTTTGGCAAGAGTGGTAGCGGATGTGAAGTGACTGAGGAGAAGATGGAAATTTACAAGAATAGATGCAAGCAACTGACCGATTTGGAGACGGCTATGCGCAACAAGACGCTCAATGCAGTGATGGAGATGCTTCACGAGATTGAGGGTCTCCTTGAGTCGAATATTGGCGCTCAGAAGGGGTTCTTTGAGAGCCGTTTAATGATCCGCGTTAAGGCTCCAGCTAAGAACACGCAGCTGAGCAAGGCTGCCAAGCGGGAGCAGAAGCAGCTCGAGAAGCAGCAACGGGCCGAGCGCAACCGCCTTCGCCGCGAGGAGAAGGAGCGTGCACGTACTGAACAGCTACGTGAGCTTGCTGCATGAGCTAGCTAGTCTCCCTTTCTTCCCTGTACATAGATAGACATAGATAGACATGGACATAGACAAAGACATAGATAAGATGAAGTGCTCTGTACCCAGCGACGCGTCGCTATCTTTTGCCTCCGCTTTCGGTTTCGGTTTCGGTTTCGCTTTCGCTGCACGATATCACCGAGCTCTGAAATTTGAATTGTCCAGCCTCTCGCTTTCCGCTTTTCGTTCGTTCCTTCTCTTCACCTCCTCCACCTCCTCATCCTCGGGTCTCGTTCACTGCACTAGACCACACTAGACAGGACTGGATCGGACGCCACTGCAAGTACTTCCACATAGATCTACTGAGCTATCTTTATTGCATCATCCGCAACGCCCACGTCCACACCCTTCTGCACACCGCCCCCTCCTCATCCCCCCGTTTCGCATCGCATCGCATCGCATAGCCATAATCATGTCGCAGACACTTGAAATCGACTACGAAGCCCTACCGGATAACTCGCCCCTGTTCTCACAGTTGGCTGCCGGCGCATTTGCAGGTATAATGGAACATACAATCATGTTTCCCATTGACTCCATCAAAACGAGAATGCAAACTCTTAAGATAAAATCAACGGATGGTATAATATCTTCATTCTCCAAAATTAGCGCTACAGAAGGTTCATTGGCTCTTTGGCGTGGTGTATCATCTGTTGTTCTGGGTGCAGGGCCAGCTCATGCTGTTTACTATCTAGTTTTCGAATCAACGAAAACGGCACTATGTAATAGTCTCCCATCTCATAAACATTCAGGGATCGCTGCTGGTGTTGATGTCGATGGTAATTCCAGGAATATCAATAACATATCCAATTTCATAGTCACTAGTGAAAAACATCCACTCATTGCCAGTGTTAGTGGTGTTGCAGCTACAATCACATCAGATGCTCTTATGACACCATTTGACGTTATTAAACAACGAATGCAAAATAATAATATCTCCACCCTTAGATCAATGTTCAAATTATCCAGTCACATATATCGAACAGAGGGCCTCAAATCTTTCTTCATAAGTTATCCAACAACATTGATCTTGAGTATACCCTTTGCCGCTCTCAATTTCGGAATTTACGAATTCTCAAGTGATAAATTAAACCCAGATCAACACTACAATCCCATCATACATTGTATCTCCGGTGGTATCTCCGGTGCATTTGCTGCTGCTATAACTACTCCCTTGGATTGTATAAAGACAGTCTTACAGACAAATAGTATCCCCAATGCAACGGGGATGATCACTGCCGCTACTGGATTATATCAGCAGGGCGGTTTAAACTCTTTCTTAAGAGGGTTAAAACCGAGAGTCATCTTCAATGTCCCGGCAACGGCAATCAGTTGGACTGCTTATGAAATGGCTAAAGCATACCTTCTGTAAGTAAGGAATAATGAATGTTAATGATAATAATAATTGATCCTTGTATATATGTTTATATTTATATTAATATTAATATTTATGTTAAGTTACACATACCTACTTCATCATACTAATTTCGTAGCGACAAAAGAGAAGGCAACGGATATAGTGATGAACCCAATAAAATTGAAGAAGGCAAGTCGGGAATACGCCCTCTCCTCCTCCTCCGTGCGGAATGAGGAGAAGATATGCCGCAAGCTCTGAAACATGTTCATGTCTTGTCTGTACTGACTATTCAGACTCCACTGACTACCCGTTCTTCGACCTGATGACCAAAGACCGGAACACACCAAAGAACAAAGGCCGACACTATCTCTTCTCTTTCCTCTTTCCTCCTATCGGATATCGGACGGACCGTTGAGAATTTGAGATTTTCGGATTTCTTAAGAGGTTTCCAGAAACCAGAAGAAAGGAAACAGCCACTGTCATGTCATGTCATGTCATTTGCTATACAATCTCACCCCCCATCCCCTTCTACATCATTGTCAACAGACAATTAACCAGAAATGAAGACAGGTGCATTGCATAGAGAGTGGGCATTGTGGAATCAGATCCTCGTGGCCAATTCAAAGCTTCTCAGCAAGACCAAGAACATGGCCACAGCTCCGGTAACCGCAACCCAAAACGAGACTCCACATACTTCCGAACATGATGACGCATTTAGTGAGAAATGTACCACCCACCAGCAGCAGCAATATCATAAGATTGATTCCCCTTACTGCGGCTCTGCAATGAAGGAGCAGAAAGTCAATGGTGGTGGTGAGGGTGACAATCAGTTGCCGACCGGATTTAAGAGATTGGCAGACTCCCCAGTCTTCAGAATTCTACTGCTTTTGATTCCAGCATTGTTTTACTTCACCTGGACAATTGGAAACACATCATCATTGCTCAATTTCTCTCACAATTGTGGGGGATTATCCAATGAACCATCAATCCCGTTCCTGAAGAACTTGCCTGCGGTCGACCCATTTGCAGCATTGTCAAATTCTTCAAAACCACATGAAGTTATCGATATTCCTTACTTCCCAGATACAAACATCTCATCTCCAGTCTACACCCAGGTTCTTCTTCAGGAATCTTTTGCATCCTCTTGGAATAGACCAGTGCTCGTGAAATACACCCCACCACCAGCAAACATAACCTACAAGAAGGTCGTCTTGACTCTGGAAACTACCGTCAATGGCGTTCAATATGACAGACTCGTTCACATTTACTTAAACGATAATGAGATCTGGAGATCTTCCACCATTGAGCCAGCAGGCAGACTCACTCATTCATTTGCTCAGAGAGATGCAACCATGTACTACAAGCTGTTCACTCAACCGGGCGATTTATTAGTTCAATTGGACAACCTCGTCACCCCCAAATTGACTGGCGCTTTCAACATCACATTGTCCGCAGTTTACTTGAATGAAGAGGAAAACCTTCGTACTTCCAAGCATCCTGATATCATTCCATTGACTCCCTCAAAATACGGATCCGGATTCCCTCCAATTGTCTATTACCCAGACTCAATGCTTTCCGTATCCTTACCAGTAATGAACTTTAACACCACCGAATTGATCTTATTATTGACCACCTCCGCTAATGCCGCAGAAGAGTTTTGGAGCTCCAACTTGTTGGACCAATACAAGAAGGCATTTCTCTCTCACAATCGCCATTTCTACGGTCACGGCTCTTGCAGAGTCATCAATGTCTTTGTCAATGGTATAAGAGTGCACACCACAAACCCAAAACCATACTTATTCACTGGTGGCATTGCTCCAACATTGTGGCAATCAATTGTTTCCACAGGTAGTTTCAATATTGTTCCATATTATGTCGACTTAACTGCAGTGTTACCACTTTTATGGGATTCTTCTGCACATTTGGAAATCGATATCTCCAACTGCATCGACGATGATGAGAAGGCAATCACTGAGTCCGGAATCGGCTCGAATTGGATCACCTCCGCATCTTTGGCAGTTTGGGAAGATTCCTCCATTGAGGATTCTTATGGTGAAGTGGAAACTTTTGATAACTCCACGGCTATTGAAACTTTTGCAATCAGCCCTCCATCCTCGGGATTCTTGACACAGATTATCAAAGCCTCTTATGCCAACTCTTTCCAAACAAACATTACTTACACTTACATTAATGGTACTGAATCTTCCAAACTCACGAACTATACCAACGAGGCAAACCAAACTTCTCTGATCGTCATAACCAAGTTTGGAGACACTCAAAGTCTCATTTCTGTCCCAAGATCCTCATACGAGCGTCTCACTTTAGATCCGGAGACTAGCGACATTCTCAACATTTACACCATGCTCACCAATTCAAGTATGGTGACCCACTTGGACTTTTTATCAGATGCCGAATCCGAACAATATGTCTATGAGAAAGAACCAAACGCTCAAGACATCTCCTTCAACGTAAGTCTTATAGTGAAGGAAAACACAGGTGCTTACAATGATGCCAAGCCTTTGTTTGAGATCATATCCAAGGAAAATGGTACAGCTGAATTCACCATCTCCGCACATGGAAATAATCACGGTACCGGTTCCATGCTTCATGACTATTCCTACTCTGATATTAGGGGAAGAATTTTTACTAGAGTTGCTCTAGCTGATAATGACGAAATTGTCTATGATAACCTTACAGACACTTCAACACCTAGGGATACAGAGATCGAAGCAAAAGAAGTGACTCCACAAACTGCCACTTCCTTGCTGGCCGAAGATTTGGAATGGTTGAATGCCGATGACATCCATGAGATGGATTTTTTTTTGACTGCATCTGAAATCGAACAACTGCGTTATGCATTGGCAGATCATGAGATGTTCTGTTAGATAACTCCGTGTTGAATGTACAGTTTTGTTATTTTTTTTTTAAAGTTTTAACATATTTTACCATCATGTTAAGTGAGAATTGTAAATATTATTAAAGAAATGATGCAGAACTAAACAAAAGAATGGAAAGGATATCTAGATTTGAAAGACAACTGAAATTGGGGACAAAAGAAAAAGTAGAAAAGAAAAGAGACTAGTAGAGACATCAAGAATAATGTCATCTTTGTTATCTGGATCCCAAAGATAGTTTATCCTTTGAGAAACGATCTGAGCCGTCCAATAACTGACCTTTGGGAGAATGCTTGTCTAAATCTTTAGTGTACATTTCAATCTCCTTCCAGAATGCTTGATCATCTTGGGGTGTGGCACTATTGAGTTGTGAGACATGATCTGGAATGATCAATTTTTCCGAATCTGTAGCCGTATTTGGCATTCTTTCGGAATCACTGGAAATCTTTGGATAGTAATCTGTTGGAGAAGAAACAAATGTCTTGTTATCCTCACCTGAAGAGCTATAAACTGGTGACTGCAAGTTACCAACGGATGTTGGGGATGAATTGGAGATAGCAGAATTGGCCCACATAGTAGTGAGAGGTAATGATATAGTGATGAGGGCAGTTCCTAGAGCTGAGAAGGTCTGAGAAGAATAGAGATCAGTATCCGAGAATTGGTTGAATGAAATCAAGATCAAAATGGTTGGAATAACCATTGTTTGGAATGACATGATAAAGAGAATGTGGAACATGTTAAATTGGGTTAATCCAAGGTAACGACGTGTACGAATGGCAAATGCAAGTTTTAGCATCAACATTAACATAATGGCACATGATGATGTAACAAATAGGATAAGTGGTGTGTTGACCAAGTGCTTCGGAACTGTGACGTTATTGTTATAGAATGCAAGGTTGGAGTAAACCATGTAGACGAAATATAAGACAAATGATGCAAGTCCAAGAGCAATAGACAAACCCGTAGTACCGTACCCAATTCTTTTCAAGCTCTTCTGAGGTGAGTCAAAGATGATATACACTTGGTAGCAAAATGATACCTCAACCAAACCAATCAAAATAACATAAAATAAGTTACTCACAACAGATATGTTACTTGCTGCCTTGTCTATAATCATATAACCTGAGAAAGCATATGTGATGGTATTGTATGTCTTCGTCAACGTCACAGCATATATGCATGATTGTAAGAACAACAATAAAAGACAAAGCATATTAAGTATAAATATTGGTGATCTTTTGTTCTTTGTTATCATAAATGTAACGGGAAGTGCAAGAGCCGAGAGACCAATTCTAGTTCCAAAAATGATCCCTAAGACGACAATAGACTTCATGTAAGTGTCAAATTCGCTCATGTACACTGATGCTGGGCCCATTGCACTTGTGAAATTAACCAAAATGCTGGATGGATCATCCAGTAACTCTGGTGTCTGAAAGAGGTCAGCTGTATCTGACATTTTTTGATGTGTTTGTGTTTGATGAAGTAGAATCACACGAAAACTATGGTTTAGAGCACTAAAAAATCGGACATTCCTACATAGCCGTAAAAAGAGCTTCGCAATATCGGTACCGGCCTGTATATCTTTTTAAAGGCTTCTTCTGTTGCACAAAAACTTCTGATACTAGCGTTATTCAAAAATTGACAAAAAATGTTTGATAACAAAAATTACCCTTTTGGGATATTTCAATGATTATTTCTAAGATTTTGATGCTGATAAGAGTTGTTTGGTGCAATCTGAAACGTATGCCACCAATCGCATATACTAAGCACCATAATCGTCGTCAGACGGTTGCCATTGATCAATCTTGGCAATGTGTCGCATAGTTGGACGCCCATGAGGGCAGTTCCAAGGCTTATCCAATGTCGAGAGATTTTGTACCACCTTGGTCATTCTGGATTTGCTCAATGACTGTCCAATCATTATACTTGATCTACATGCTCTCATGGCAAACATTGAGCGCACCTTTGTTGGTCTTGGAAGTGAAGTAAAATTACTTCTGTCAGTTACAAGTTGCAGTAGTTCATCCATATCTTTCAAGTTGAATATAGTATTCTTGGAGTATGGGAGTGAGGTCAATAATATATTTTCCTGTTTTCCCGCATTCCCATCATGCTCTTCATCACTGTGATCACTGTCAGATATTTCAGTTTTGAATTTGAACCCATTTTTCTCAAATATTGCGAGGTTACTCAAAATTATCAGCTTTTCAATTGAATTGACATCTAATTTCTGAGGAACAACCAAAGGTTGGTTTTCAAAAGTGGTCTCGTTATTTAGCTTCTCGAAGTTAAACTTTTCATCTGAAGCATGCTGATCAACAATGAGAATATCGTGAGTATCCTTTTTATGAACAATAATGAAACCCTTGTTGAATTGTCCAATAATTTCCATTTCCATGAAGTCATTCTTGTTAATGGAGAGTGTAAGCATTTTCTCTGAAAGATCTCTGTCAGTGAAGTCCATCGACTCAACTGAATATTGCTTTCTTTCAGCATCATCATTAGATAATTTTTGCTTTTTATGATTCAACTTCAAATCTTCTCGTGAAATTCTCACTTTATGAACTCTCGCCGAATATGTTTGCGAATCTTGCAGTACTGGTTCCTTATCCAAATCTGCAAGAATATCATCAGTTGAAAATCCTGAACTTTCCGGAACAAACAAGGAACCTGTATCCTCGACTGTATCTTGTACATTTGGAACTGACTTATCGTGCTGTGGCTGATGACAATGCTCATGAACATGATCATAAGCATTGCCATTGAAATTCTCTTCAAGAATCGACACTTCAGCTTGTTCGATAATGCCTTCAGATGATGGAACACCACGCGAGGAAGAGCCATCTATTGGATATTTAATTACGTTTTTTTCCAAAATAAGACTATCATTGAACACCTCAACATCGGCAGCACTCGAACTTCTATCGTTAGATGGATTCCCTGTTGGCAAGGAGGACAAGAAATTGTCTTCGTTGCATTCAGAAGCAGCTTCACTACCACCAACAGCAGCATCTTCTTCGTCATCATCAATCTCATCTGAAACGCCTCCAATTGAAACATCATAGGAGGATGTTGCACATGCCTTCTCTAAAATACATACTTCCTCTGAGCTCTGCTGCACTGAATTCTGACTAGATTCATCTTGAGTAAATGCAAATGAATCTAACTTGATCTGTACAAGAGGTTCATTTCTTTCATTCCTTTCATTGATCTTTTCCTGATAATCCGAATTGACAGGAATGCTGTAGTCTGTGGTATCCCAAAAAGTTTCTAGGTATTCCAGTACTTTTTCAAGTATTAAAGTTTCGTACTTCCTTGAAATCATAACCGTTCTTTTATCAGGGGTGACATTGACGTCAAGGATTGCCTCTGATAATTCTAAATTCAAAATTATCACAGGGCTTTGCAGATAGTTGACCTTCTTGTAACTTTCAGTTATATGCTTTACTAATGGCTTATAAGTCACTGGTCGCCTGTTGATGTAAATGTACTGACGATCTCGACTCAGACGACCATCACCGATTGATGAGCTAGATATAAGCCCAGAGATAGTGACATGGTAAATATCATCAAGAGCCAATGTTGCCTCAATATCTCTTAGACCTTGCAGACCACTTGATCCAAAAATATTCACCACGTTATCTTTCATCTTTTCATTACCACTAGTTTTCAAAACAAGCTTCTTCCTCCCTGTTACATCGACATTCGTTATAATTATACGCACACCTTTCAGAATGAGCATATATGACGTCAGCATATCAGTACATTTCTGAAATTCCTTTTTGTAGTTCTTCTCTAGATTGAGCTTCCTGACAGGTAACTTTTTAAAAATGTCAGAAATTACTATAGTGGTTCCCTTACTTTGATTCACCATTTTTCTGTTAGACAACTCCCCCTTTTGGTTAAATGTCAGTTCCCAGCCTTTCGGCGCATCCAAAGCTGTTGCTGTTGAAATCTTCATAGTGCTCATGTTGCAGATCGAGTTTAGCGCCTCACCTCTAAAACCTAATGTCTTAACATTGGATAGACTTTGAAAATTCTCAAGCTTGGATGTGTAATTCTTCAGGCAAATGCTCTCAAAGTCATCACTCTTAATACCATCACCATTATCAGCTATCTCAATACCTTCAAGGCCGTATCTTTTGAAAGTGATCGATATTGCTGTAGCACCGGCATCAACGGCATTATCAAGTAGTTCTTTCACAATACTGCTAAGTTCAGTGATAACTTGTCCAGAAGTGATGTTGTGCACATCTTCCTTTGATATTCTATTGAGCACCATCGAACCAAGTCACTGAATATGTTTGAGAGGTACTAAAGGTGTAATGCCCAGTAGTTATAGATTTTGACAAGTAGGTGACTGTAGAAGAACAGTCTGAAATCTCACGCGTGACGCGTACGCCTTTCCACAGCCCCAATCTGAAATTTTCCATGATCAATGATCAACACATTTCGGAGTTGCCACTTACTTCCGCAGAACGTAGAACATACCTCTTCTTCATAAGGACTGAATAAGAGCAATGAACAATGAGACAGGCGGACTTGACTCCACACCAAGTTGTTGACGTTCTTATATCGTTCATTAGAGTGTCACTTGAACAAATATGGTATAATCTTGACATATACCCTGCTGAATCCTTCAGGAAGTACACGTTTCATCATCTCGACGTGTACTCATCGAGGCACCCCAGGGTTATTGCATACCTTGATGAATTTGAGAGAGCAATCCGGCCAATGTTAGAAGAGGGGAAGGTTGTTAGACTTTATTTGGAGGTTATGGACAGAGATGAAAAATCGTGTTCTATAGGCATCAGCTTCAAAAACTCATTGCTTTTTGAGCAGATAAGGAACGATACCCAATTCATGGAATCTAATAGACCGAATAAAGTGTTCAGTTCTTTCACCTTGATCAACCAGATGAAGGCCTTTCTTTACTCTCTCATGATAGAAACGGCTTCTCTCGATAGGCGCAATGGGGACAACTACGGAGATTTTAAAATACTTTTATCCACAACAGATGACTCCTCTGTATCACAAGATGAGAACTGGATCTTGGAAAAAAGTTTCAACTCAGAAATGAGTAAACAAAATGTGAAGTTTGAAAACAAGGACATAAAGACCATCCGCGAGGTGAACATTGGGTATTTGCTAATAAGAGGGTATGTAGCGAGATTTTAACCGCTTCTGAGTTTATCAAAGAGATTCTTATTACAACAATAATATACATCGTGATTGTTAACTTATTTTGGATGAGTTTTTGTTCATCACTGGAGAGCAGCAACTCACCATCTCTAGCTTCCCATTACCCCAGTCTTGAACCATCAAGATCAAGAACCAAACACAAGTCATATTAAACAAGCTGTGTAAGAAGTAGAGATGTCTGGTGCCGAAGAGAAGCGAATATATGCAAAAATAAGAGATAAAACCCACTGTAGTCAAATAGGTGAACTTGTTTTTAGGTCTGGAAATCATGTAACCTTGATTCAGCATTTGAATGAGAATAATGATTGGTAGAACAGCTAAAATATTGTGGTGTGAAGAGAATGGTGTTCTCCACTTCAAAGAGATATCGTGAATCCAAACAATCAACACGGGAACATTTATAGGAATCAACCATAACATGAGAATAGTAAATGATAGTTGGAAGTTTTTGAAATTCTCGAGCAGTAATGCAGACTTCTTGGAAGATATACCTGTGTAACCAATAGTTTCATCATCGTTCTCCTCCTCTTCCTCATCTTCTTCACCTTCTTCAGATTGTGTTTTCAGTTTATGCGGAACAGTGAATGGCCCATTAAATATGGATGTCTGATAGGCGTTTAAGCAAGGGGATTCAGTAAATGAATGTAAAGTCGACAGCACCTGGGTTAAGACGCAAACAATATAGGCAAATTGGAATGGTAGATAAAGTAAAACCAACAAGACTAATGCAATTATACTCAACGTTTTCCTTTGATTTGAAAAATATTGGTATCTTGGAAACTTCAGCCAACTCCAAAATCTGATTTTTGCCAACTTCAACAGTAAAGAAAGCAGCAACAAGACTAGATTGTACAGCACAAAATTCAATGCTATTGAAATCATTAGCACAAAAACTCCATAAAACCAAAGCGATGGTTCATCAATGCCCATAAAGATACTATTTATCTCCACCCTGGTTCTCTCAATAATGGTCAGCAATCCCAAGTCATTTCTCTCCACTGGATCTAAAACATCCACCAACTTGCTCCAAACGGATGTGGATGATGTTAAAGATGAGAGGAATGAGAAGATCAGCAACAGACTAGCCATGATTTTGTAGCCACATAAGTAAAGCATCACCTCGCCATACGAGGGGTACTTGTTATGTTTCGAGTAGAAAATGAACTGAACTGTTATGATCAGTAATGTGAAAAACAATGGGAAACCGATAATTGATAATCTATATTTCACAACAAGTAACTTCAAGCTCTTGTACCAATCAATGGAAATGTAAATATCCATCAATTGGTCAGACGCAAGAGAATCACTGAAAATTTTGAATCTGGCATGAGAGTTCGGATCATCAACGATGAACGGTGTATATGGAGAATTTGCATTGACGATTGACGTTATGAATTTGTTCGAACCCACATCCAAATGCCACTTCGTTTCAACGTTTATTGATTGACTTATAGCAGGAGAGAATTTCTCATTCTTTGACCTTGAGTATCTAACGTCTAGACTGTATGCCAATAAACTGGACTTTATTGAGGGGATATCAATGTCAATGATAATTGGACGATGAGCGGGTATAGTAATATCGTAACCTCTAGTCATCAATTTCCAGAGACTGGAGTCACCTATATTCAAAGTGCTAGATTTTTCAAGTTGTAAATCGGCCAGAACAAAATCATCATCATCAAATGGAGATGCATATGAATTAGGCTCAACTATTATGATATTATTAAACGAGCTCAATATCTTTGAATGGACTTCCATAGAGTAATACGCTTTCATATTGGTGTATGATTTAGGAATCATGTATGAATAATGGTTGATATCGATACATTCTAATTCCGCATACTTCAAGGTATTATCCGAAGTATAGTCATAATACTCCTTATAATAACCATCTTCATGTAGATCTTCACTCAAAACTGAGCGACAGAGAAGAATAGAGGGAGAAAGAAGCTCATCGAGCTCTTCTATGGACGATGGTCTCAAAGAGCTAATGAAATTAAATTTATAGGGCTCATCTTTGGGAATGTTGAACAGATTAATTGGTGGGGAGTTGTTACCATCACGTTTCTGAATTTTCTTTGGCAATTGAAAGAAACGTTGATTGGTGGAATCTTTCAATTGCTTTAAGTCTATTTTCAGCTTGTATGGTATATTAACTCCTCTTTGTGCATCCTTTATGATATCCAGGGACTTGTCAAAGCCTGGAAGTAAATTCGATTTGAAAATCTCCAATCTTTTCTTCAAAGGATATGTTTGAGATGGGAGATTCTTGTTCACAATTAGCAATAACGTCTTCGCTAAAACTTTCCTCAGTTGATCACACCAAACAATTGCAAGATGGTCTATTGGAGTCCACACTCCAGGAATTCCAGTTGTTGAGACAGAGAAGCCATGTGTCTCTGGTACGAGACCGATCAAAGTGGTGTAATCTGTTGGAAGAGTTGTATCCAAACTTCCACCGGTAATAGAGATAAGGGAAACATTTTCTAGTCTCTTCCTTGCAATTTTGCGCAATTTAGATGTGGAAGGTTGTTCTAGAATTTCATCGACAAATCCGTTTCTCCAAAAGTCATCAGTCAATTTGGAGACGTTAAGTAGATCCCCATCAAACGTTGTTGGAGGGGCATTATGGGGAGTTGATAACGTTATAATGGTATTGACCGAACCTTCCTTGTAATTTGGTAAACTGAGCATAACTCTGGCCACAATACCACCCATTGAATGTCCTAAAAGAATGACAGAAGTGGGTATTTTAGCAGAGGTATTAGATTCGTAAAGAGACAAAATGAATTTAACGGCATCATTAAGATACTCAGATTGATCCAACATGGTCCTTCCATGAAAAGCGGTGAAATCCTCATTGAAGTCCGCGGAGAAGAAATCCAAGTTGTTTGAATTGATATTCACATCTTTAATAAAATCAATGTTTTTGAAATACTGATTAGCCGACTCTGCTGCAACGGATCTCACTTGTTTATAACTTCCTGCATTCCCAGGTATAAACAAGACAGGTGTTCCAGATAGGGAGAAATTCCCAGAGTCATCGGGTAAAGTATCCAATCCTTGTTCTCTATAAAGGTACAGAGAATATTTTGATGCATACTTGGTATGCGTTAAATCAAATGCGTGAATTTTCGCATAGGCTGGTGACATGTATACCCCCTTACAATAAGGATTATCCGCGCCACCGTCATTGGAAGTTGATGCAAAGCTCATGGCTATAGTCAATATCAGTATCAGCCCAATTGCCGTTATGGATAATAAGTTAATTGCATTGGTGTATAATGAAGTGAATTTTAGACTTGATAGAATATTGTGATTGAGTCCCTCAGATTTTGCAGCAGCGTGAGTGCTGTCGGAAGCCATTGTTTTATGCTTCGGTTTGAATTTAGCGGAAGCCATGTATATGTTATTTTTGGTTATCTGTTTGTAATGTGTGATGATGATCTAATACACTATGATAGAAGTGAACGAATTCTACCGGAACGGATGGGAAGGGACGGGAAGGAAATGAAATGAAATTGAATTAGATTAAACGGGGGGAATTGAGCAGAAATCAAAGAAATATAGGATAGTAATATGCGTTATAGTCTAAACTATAATCGTTCAGATGCAGTTGGTGGAATATGCGGTATGCTGTTGGGTTGGACAGGCAGCAGGTAGAAGAGTTCAGCAAAGAGAGCGATAACTGAGAACGCGGGATAAATGTGGTATAGAATTGGGAGCTTGAATTTGAATTTGAATTTGAATTAGGTGTCGGCTAGCTTGTGCTTGTGTTGGTATTGGTGGGCTGGATGTGGGCAGTCTGCTGCACATTCCTCAGTTCTTGCTTCTTGCCGCCGTGTCTGCACCGGTGTTGGTGGTGGTGTTGTGCTCGTCGTGTCTCTTCTGTGTCTCTTCAATGCTCAGCTGCTGTCTGTTGTTGTTGCTACGGTCAGTGCAATGCTCATCTTTTCCTCTTTCCTCTTTCCTCTTTCGGACAATGCCCCGTTCTTGAGAGTTGAGCCGTTTCGCTTTCCATTTCGTTTCCCAGCCAGCAATGCGACGCGTCGATTGTTTTCTGCGGGTTTTCCATTTTCCATTTTCCATTTTCCGTTACCCGGTTCCGCGAGCTGCGAACATTTCTCATTCGCTCGCTCTAGCGTTGAAATCAACATGAATATTTCACTTCAGCTCCTCAAAGTACAGCAATGGCAGAGAGACAACGTAGAGCAGTCCACCAATACAATCCACAGGCAACACTAGTCAACACAGCAACACAACAAGAAATGACAAGGAGAGCCCAGAATCTCAACTCCCTCGTGAGGGGTAGAATCAGACCCTCCATGAACAAGTACAACTTGTTCAACCTTTACAAGAAGAGTAAGCCAAATTTCAGAGTGATGACCTTATATCAACAAAAATGGTCTTCCAAACAAGATACTAGAGGTTATCATGGTGAACACATCAAAGAGGGGAGATGGCAAGCACTTTTTGAGAAGAAATTGGAAGGTGTTGCTCAATTAGATGCTTCCTTAAAGGGTAATGTCCCATCAACTCCAATGGTTTTACAAACTTTCGCTCCACTTGAGAAGAGATTAGATCACGCAGTTTTCAGAGCATTGTTTGCATCCTCTATTAGACAATCTAAGAAATTCATCCTCAATGGTCACGTCAAGGTCAATGGTGTCGTTATAAAACACCCAGATTTCACATTGAAACCAGGTGATGTCTTCTCCGTTGATCCAGATAGAGTATTAGAGGCACTCGGTACTAAAAAACCTTCATTGAAAGAGGCTCATAAGGTTGATAAATTACAAGTCATCAAGTGGCAAAACTATGTGAATGAAGTTAAGCAACATCCTAGAGAAGTATGGGAGAGAAAGTTAGAAAAGAACAAGAAATTGAACTCTCTCTATAAGAACTACGAAGTTGATGGCATTTTGACTGAGAATTCTTACTCTACAACAGATATTAATGAAAGAAAGCAAAACATGCAAAATCACAAACTCCAGAAAATGAAGGAAATTCAACACTCCATCGACAGAAAGTCCATCCTTAGAGATATAATAAAAACTATACCTTTTGACTCCACTGCTAAATTGGATAACTCAGAACCTTTTAAGGCTCAATTTGGTGACAAGCTCTCCTCCAAGGCTTTCCAAATTTATCAACAGTTACCATCAAAGATCACAAAACTTCCAACAGACAAAGATTTGAGTGAAGAGATAAACAAGATTGTCCCAACCTACAAGGACGGTAAGCCCGTCGGTGAGTTCTACGATGACACCAATTTCAAAAAGATCAGATCCCAACTTGCAGAACTTCAAACGGAATACTTAGAAAAAGTCCGCCAGGATTTTGCGGAAAAGCCTCTTGCAGAGGATGAATTGATCAAAATATGGAGTGAAAACTTGAAGAAGCATCCACCAGTCCCTCCTTTAAGTGAAGTCGAGGAGAAGGGAAGCTACTTCCTCAGATTACCATGGCAAAAGGGAATGCATGGTTTACAGAACCCATCCAAGTCATTCTTCACCCCTTGGAAGCCAAGACAGTTCCTCCCTGTCTTTGCCGTTTTGCCAAAGCATATCGAAATTTCATTCTCAACTTGTCATGCAGTTTATTTGAGGGATCCAGTTGCAAGACCAGGTGAATCTGAAGTCATCTCTCCTTATGATGAAGATATCCATGAGAGATCATACATGTACTACGTTAAGAACGGTATGTAGTTTAGATCTGTCTTATCTATCGTCTATCCCTGTATATACAACATAATAACGCAACGAAAAGTACCACGTAAACGAAACCTAGACACAGGATGTTGGAAGCTGAAAAGAAGCATGCTAGCAGATAAGCAGAAGTGGATTGTTAATCTAAGGTGAAATGTCAAATGCGTGCAGATTACATGAAATTTTATCTTCTCAACAGTAATCAGTGTCCTGCTAAGGCAAGGTGTCTTGACTAGCCTTTAACCTTTACCCTACTTCTATCTTGTGATTTTCACATCCGCATATGCTTCCCAAAACCCTTCCAGCCTTGGTTAAGATATTAACTCAAACCTTCCCCAGAGCACAGGCAGAAAGAGAAGCGAGATGGATTGCCAACGAACTTGCAGAAGCTAATTGGATTGCAGCTTGCAATAAACGAGCACAACACTATCCATTGCAGTACATCCTGCACACCCAACCTTTTGGTGATCTAGAACTGTTGTGCAAGCCCAACGTACTTATACCGAGACTTGATACCGAATACTGGGTCCTTGAAGCCATTGAGACATTGAAAAACGGTAACGTTAAGCTGGATAGAATATTAGATTATTGCACCGGATCGGGTTGTATTGGACTATCGTTTGCCTCACAGTTTGCCAGTAATACAGTGATTGATTGTGTTGATTACAGTAAGGATGCTTTGAATCTTGCACGGGAGAATCTAACTAAAAATGATAGCCATATAATTAGTGAGTGCAACATTCATCAGGGGAACCTTTTTGAGGGCTATATTCCCCATGATGATGAATACAGAATGCCCAATACTGCTAATTTGTTGGTTTCAAATCCACCATATATACCTGATTGTGATTTGGTGGAGGGTGAAGTTGAGTTGAGTGTTTTGAAATATGAACCCAGAGATGCTCTTCTGGGGGATTTAGAGTTTTACGATGCTTTATGTGATAACATTATACAGAAATACCCTTCCTTCAAAGGATTTATCTGTGAACTAGGTTATATGGAACAGGCTAAACGTATGGCTGAGAAATTACCCACCAAAGATTGGGTTGTGGGTATAAGAAATGATCACAGTGGTCACATAAGGAATGTATTGGGATGGAAACGGAATAGTGAACTTGGAGTTCTTAATACAATGGTACATTCTTATTTACAAAATTAGTTGGAGTCGGCATCGACATTGATATTGATATCGACGTTAACATCAGGAGTAGCTGTCGTTGATGTAACTTCGGGGATTGGAGTTGCACTCTCACTCTCGGTGTCTACCGCCTTGGCCTCCCTAGCTAACCTTCTCTTCTTCGTACCCCTACCAATGGCAACGACGTCCTGAATAGGGAAAACATTGATACCCGTTAAAAGGAAACCACCATCAGATCTAGAAGTCATTAGAGGGTGAATTCTTCCTGGGATAGTTTGGTACCTTCTCACGACGGAGTGATGAATGTTTGGTAATAGAATATTTTTCTGTCTCAACCACAAGTGGTTCAATTCAATTAACATTTCCTTATATTGATTGTAAATAACCAAAGGAGAAGACCCACGCATACGTGGAATTATTTTTGAGACAAAAGTCACAGGGTTCAATGTAGATGCATAGATTAAACTCTCAAAGTCATTTCTCTCAATATTATCAAGGACGACATTTAATATTTGCGCCTTCTTTAGCTTTCTATCATATTGTTTCCTCTGTACTTCGTTCAGATTTCCATAATCTTCTTCATTCAGTTCCGTAAAGTCTGGTCTCTCCGTCTCTGGTTCGAGAAATTGCAAAACGTTCGCATATTGGACCATACTTGTTGGACTCGTTGAGAGTTCGCTGGCGTATCTGGTCTTTGTAAGCAAATGCACACTTGGCTGGTCATTTTCGTGTAACAAAGTGATAGTACCGCGATTACCCATTCTCTCAAGCATTGCATAAACAATTAAACCTCCCGTTTCATCCATGACCAAATAGTTACCACCTGGCATGATATTACTCAAACTCATCATTAAACCCAATGACTCAATACTTAAATTCATAATTCTGAATGGCTCCTTCTCATGGTAGAGATAGTCCAGCATTTCATTGGCAGACAAATAGTTGATTTGGAAACGACGTAAGAATTTTTTGTGTTTACGATCAAGATACTTTTCCTGTGAGTAAGCAGTCTTCTTGTCGAATGAACCATGATTCTTAATCATTTCTTGGATGATTTCACGGGCAACTTCATTACCACCTGCTTTGTTTTTCATTTCCTCAATTTGTTCGAGAGTGAGTTTCTGCACATTGGCTTCATCGACTAACAGTCTGTTGTCCTTACTTGAACCATTGAGTACATCTTCATCGTCCAAATCGGTTAAATTGACACCTTCATCCATACTCTTGATAGGAATTACTTTATTCTCTGAAGCTATCTCAAAAGCTTGGCCATATGGAAATCCAAGAATGTCTGCAACATTGAACATACCAAACTTACCCATATTAATGACACCGTCTGATCGTAGCTGGAGCATTTTTCTAACACCAGAAGGTAGCACTAAAATGGAATATTCATCCTCGGTGATAGTCTTATTCGGCACGTAACTAGGTTTGCTTGTTTCTGACATCTGGTTAGAAATTGTAAATTGACCAACAGTACGAATAGTATCGTTCCAGGGATCCCCGTGAGCTTCGATGAAGAGACATGTGGATTGAATCATGAAACGGTACAACTACTTCTGTTTGCAATGAATTCTCAATTTTCAGGATTGAAAAAATAATTCAGATTTCTGAATCTGAAAAATTTTAAAGCACCGGCTTGAAATCACTTTATCTATACTACAACTTCTCTTCGACATTATCAAGGGATTCACTTCTATTATCACACAGATACATAGGCCACCTATATACTATAAAGAATGGGTAAGAGAGCTAGAGAGAAGCAAGGTGTTCCACCAACGTTAGATGAGTTCCAAGCTTCAAAGCAAAGAAAAGAAGACAGAAAGAATGGAAAAGTAACCAAGAGTACTGTCAAGAACGACAAATCTTCTAACAAGAAGCCTAAATTTGAAAAGAAGGACAAGGACTCCAAGAATGGAAAACCCAAAAGATCCAATAAGTCCAAACCAGAAGATTCTGATATAACTGAAACTCCAGCTGATTTACCAGAAGTTAATTACGAAGAATTAACCGCTGCAAGAAAGTCATTGTTTGAAGATGAATCCGATGAAGAACCAGAGGCTAAGCTTGAGACTCTTGATGATCTTGAGGATGAATTTGATGTCGAGGATAGTGGTGATGATGAAGTCCATGAAAAGCCAATGTTCTCTGATGATGATTATAGTGACGAAGAAATTGAGAAGGTTAATGCAGCTAATATGGAAGAATATTCTAAGCAACTTGATGCAGAAAAAGAGCAGGAAGCATTGGAAGCTGAAGAGGAATTACTTGGTGTCAACCAAGTGCAACCACGTGCAAAGATTTTGCCACCACCAGGAGAGGAAGATCCAGCTCAACAGACTAAGGATGGTGCAGTTGATCTCACTTTTGTCAGAACCAGAATGTTGGAAATCGTCAAAGTTTTGGAAAACTTCAAGGAACTTGGTGAAGAGGAACGTAGTCGTTCTGAATACATTGATCAGTTGATTAAAGATATTTGTGAATATTTTGGCTATTCACCATTTTTAGCAGAGAAACTTTTCAACTTATTCTCTCCAAGTGAAGCAATTGAATTTTTCGAAGCCAATGAAATCCATCGTCCAGTTACCATTCGTACCAATACTCTTTTAACGACAAGAAGAAACTTGGCCCAAGCATTGGTGAATAGAGGTGTGAATTTACAACCTATTGGACCATGGACCAAGGTTGGTTTACAAATTTTCGATTCACAAGTTCCAATTGGTGCAACCCCAGAATACTTGAGTGGTCAATATATTTTACAAGCGGCATCCTCCTTCTTGCCAGTCATGGCCTTAGATCCACAAGAGAATGAGAGAGTGTTGGATATGGCTGCTGCACCAGGTGGTAAGACGACGTACATATCTGCCATGATGAAGAATACGGGTTGTGTCTTTGCCAACGATGCTAACAAGGCACGTACGAAATCATTGATTGCTAACATTCATCGTTTGAACTGTACCAACACTATTGTGTGTAATTATGATGCAAGAGAATTCCCTAAAGTCATTGGTGGTTTCGATAGAATTTTATTAGATGCTCCATGTTCTGGTACTGGTGTCATTGGTAAGGATCAAAGTGTTAAGACTAGTCGTACACCAAAGGATTTCATTGAAATTCCACACTTACAGAAGCAACTTTTATTGAGTGCTATTGACTCTGTCGATCACAACTCTGCCAATGGTGGTATTATTGTCTATTCCACATGTTCTGTGATGGTTGAAGAGAATGAAGCAGTCATTGATTATGCATTACGTAAAAGACCTAACGTGAAATTGATTGAAACTGGTTTGACTATTGGTAAGGATGGATTCACCAGTTTTAGAGGTAAGAAATTTGATTCAAGCGTGAAATTATCCAAGAGATACTACCCACATGTTTACAATGTGGATGGATTCTTTGTTGCGAAGTTCAAGAAGCTTGGACCAAGTCCATTCGACAAGTCCAAGGCTGGTGCTTATGAGAAGGAGAAGATGGCTAGAGAAGAAGCATTGAAGGAAGGTTTGATTGCTGACGATTTTGCTAAATTCGACGCCGAAGAGGATAAGGAGATCATGAAAGAGGCTATCGCCAAGAGTATGGAGAAGAAGGGTGTCGACTTTAGAAAGATCGACATTGAGAAGAAGTTGGAAAAACTTGCTGGAAGCAAGGATTAGGTGAGGTGAGGTCAACTTAAGTAGGCTTTCTCTTTTTTTACTAAATTTACATGTACAATCTATCTATAATCAGTTTCTGTTCTACATATAGTGTGAGTGTGATAATACTCACCTTAGTCTCACGCAACCAAAACCATTATCGGTCATGTTGTATACACCGTATTCATCGTACTGTTCCTTTGTCCAGAACGTTTTCAAACCATTCTCAGAGAAGTCCTTATATGCCCACTTTGACATACCTTTCCAAGCATCCAAAATGGGATCTTTGGCGATATTGACATTGTACACCTTCTCCGTTGGTAGGGGTGCACGTAGGTCATTGAATATTCTCTGTTGGAAGTTGGGGAAAAGGGTGGAACCACCTGTTAGGAAGATATTCTTGTAAACTTCATCCATTATATCAGAGACGTTGGTTTGATCACCGGAAAATCCAAGTTCCTGAGGCATTCTCCTCAACAGTGTATCCTCGGCCAACTCGACAATTCCTGCTTGGTCGACGCCTGTGATGGATGGCTGGAACATGAGTTCTGGAATTCTAATTCTCTCCACATTGAGATGAATTTGGTGCAATTGGTGTTGATCCTCATTATCGAATTCTCTAGGACCTCTAAGGAAGAGATGGATTGTCGATTCTCTGTAATTGAATTGACGTTCTTGTGTGTCATCAATGGAGAATGTTGGATCATATTCGAGCAATTGTTTCTCGAGAGTGTAAATCTCCTCCAATTCTTCAGCTGAGAGTTCCTCGTCGTCTACTCCGGCAATATCTCTGTAAATTGCCCAATCGTCATCATTGGCACCGAAGTTATCGTTAGGGTCATTATCGATCGATGCCGGTTTAGTTTGACGTCGTTTTTGACCTCTTGCATTTGATTCACCAGCTGCACCTCCGGAGGGTGCATCGTCTGCCAATGAGGCGATATTCTTCATTCTCTGTTGTGAAGCTCTCGATTTACGATCACCGAGTTCATCTTTCAATTTGATTCTCTCCTTTCTCTTCTTGACGACCAAGTCAAGTTGTTCACGTTTAGAGAGAA
Source organism: Pichia sp. P7020A (assembly GCA_025531525.1). Taxonomy (NCBI): domain Eukaryota; kingdom Fungi; phylum Ascomycota; class Pichiomycetes; order Pichiales; family Pichiaceae; genus Pichia; species Pichia sp. P7020A. The sequence goes on along the minus strand of JAMYHI010000044.1, from coordinate 22,862 downwards.
CCCAACCTTGAAGGTTCGATTCTCTGAAGGCTATATCCTTTTGACGTAATTCCTCTGCTTCACGTTTTGCTTCCTCTTTCTCTTGCCTAGCACGGATTTTGGAATCAATGTTGGACTTGATCAATCTGAGTCGACGTTTCTCCCTTTGTTGTTCAGGAGTGAGTTCTGCCGTTGGTTTGTCAAGTATGGAGAAATCGTACTTGGATTCTTCATTCTCATCTTCGTCATCACCATCTTCTACGGCTAGTAATTTAGCCTTTTTCAAAGATTTCTGTAAGTTGGCAAGATATTTGTCCAAATCATCTTCATCATCAAAACCTGCTTCACGAATAGTATCAATAACTTCTTTCTTAGACATATCTTTGAAACTCTGTTTAATTTTAGTATAATATTCAAAATCTTTCTGTTTGATTTGTAACTTTTCCAATCTTTTCTGTCTTGCCTTATCTTGTAATTTTTTGATATTTTCCTTTCTTCTGATTTCATCGAGCTTTCTCTGTTCTTCTGTCTTCTCCTCTTTGAGGATTTCATTGAATGGAGCTTCGATTGTAATATCGTGTTTCTCTAGATAATCCAAATCCAAAGCGTGTTTAATCTCTTCTTGGAAATTGGGAGAGACAAAGCAATAATCTTTCACCATTTGTTGGATTTGCCAATCATTTAACCTCGTTGGGAAATAAGGATACTTTAAACTGAGTGAACTTCTCATAAAATCACATAATTGATGACCACCTACATCACTTCTTTTGGAGATATCAATCATTGGTGTAGAATTGACCATTGGGATGACGTAATTAGCTTCATGATTAGTACCAATGATGAGACCATTCTGATGATCATTCTGATAAAAGCTGAATATGGAATCCACACCAAATGAGATTGCAGGTACATCATAAGATTCGAATAAAATTTGTGCCATATTATTCCTTTGTGCATAAGGTGTTGCCAAAGTTTCATTCATTATGATGGGGTTATTGACTCTATTATTATTTGTATTGATCCCCATATGTAATAGAGAATAATCTAACATTTTCTCAATTGTATCCCAATTAGTGACCATTTCACCATCAAATGGAGATCTCATGGTAGCCTTAACTGTTGATTCGATGAAGACATCATTACCGACAAATGTGGCCACTTTGTTAGTCTTTCTATCCTTATAACGTGCACTTAAACAGGGGAAGTTTAAGAAAGGGTCCACTTTACCGGCCATACCGACTCTAATACCGGTTTTACCGAAATCGATGGCAATGGGGACGTCTGTAGTGTAGCCCGAGTTTGCAAAATCGAATGGAAGCATGCGTTCTGGCTGAGGGTAGTCTGGCAGCGGGTAAACCTTACGTGGCGGTAGGTTTTCGTCACGCTTGGCGAAGTTGTGGGAGAAGCGTTTCTCTGCCATTGTCTGGTGGTGGTGGTGGTGGTGGTAGTGGTTGGTGTGCTGGGAGTGGGCTTGGGCTTGATGGCACTATTGTGTTGTGTTGTGTTGTGTTCGTAAGTAGTAGGTGAGTAGTAGTAGTAGTAGCAGAGTGAAGTGATGTGAAAAGCGAAAGAGTCAAATGAGTTCGAAGTGAAAGGCGATGGCGCAACAGCAACAGCAGGGGGGTTGTAGGAAGAAGAAGAGGAGAGCAGCACAGCAGACACAGCAGGCACCAGAATACAATGGCAGAGAACAGCAACAACAGCAACAGCACCTTCTCCATCCAGGGGTTCAACTTGGTCACGCTCTTGAAACGGCTCGAGGCGGCCACGTCCCGTTTGGAGGATGTAACAGTCTACCAGGAACACTTTGTAAAGAGAAAGGTGGCAGCAGCGACGGCCACTGATGCATCAGCGACTGCAATAGCACCAGCAATAGCACCAGCACCACCGGCTCCACCGGCACCGGTCGCTGCTGCGGCACCTTCCGTCACTGTTGAAGAAGTATCCAAGGCAGTCAAGGAGTTTGACGCATTCATTACCGACAAGATCGTACCATATGTGGAAGCTTCCAAGAAGATTGATTCTGTTTTGGGTGAACAAGCAGAATGTTTCCACAATGCCATTCTTAAGGAACGTAACGTATTACATGCTGCTAGCAAATCTAAGAAGATTGCATTGGATGACGACAAATTCCAAACTCTTGCCCTCGTCCCCATCAATGAAAATATCATGAAGGTTATTCAATTGAAGGATGATAATAGAAGTTCGAAATACTTCAATTATTTGAATGCTGTCGCAGAGGGAGTCCCCGTGTTAGGATGGATTGTCACTACTACTCCTGTATCTTATGTTCCCGATTTCAAGGATTCTGCCCAGTTTTGGACTAATAGAGTCTTGAAGGATTGTAAGGGGAAGGATGATGAGAGTGAGGGTAATGACTGGGTGAAGAAGTTTTTGGGTATCTTTGACGAATTGAAGAACTACGTGAAGGAGTATCAGACCACCGGGTTGACCTTTGGTGGTTCTGAAGAGTTCGAGAATGCAGCGGCGAGTACCGCTTCACCTGCTACTGCTCCTGCTACTGCTCCTGCTCCAGTTGCAGGTGGTGCACCACCTCCTCCACCTCCACCTCCACCACCTCCAGCGGACCTCTTTGCCGAAGAGAAGAGCGGTAGCAGTTCTTCTGGTGAAGTGGGAATGGGTGCCGTTTTTGCGGAATTGAACAAGGGTGAAGGTATCACGAGTGGCCTCAAGAAGGTTGACAAATCACAAATGACACACAAGAATCCTGAATTGAGAAAGAAGGCCGTTCCAATGCCACCAAAGAAGCCAAAGAATTTGTCCAGTGCAAGTAGTGTTACGTCCGTTATCGAAGAGAAGAAGGTTCCACAAAAGGCGAAGAAGGCACCTCAGAATGAATTGGTGGACAACAAATGGATGATCACACACGTCACTAAGGCAGACGTTCCTAATGGTATGATCACCATTGAAGGTTCCATGGACCAAAGTGTTTACATTGGTAACTGTGATGGTATTGTTGTTCAAATCAAGGGTAAAGTGAATGCTATCAGTGTGAATATGAGTGAAAAAGTCGGAGTGGTTATCGAGAAGGCCATTTCTAGTGTGGAATTGACCAAGTGTAAGAAATGTGAAGTGCAAGTCATTGACAGCGTTCCTATCATCAACGTTGATCAGAGTGAGTCTACTAACGTGTACTTGTCCGAGACCGCTCTCGGAGTGGAGATCTACAGCAGCTGCTGCACGGCATTGAACGTGAACATTCCAGATGCAGATGCGGGTGCAGATGGCGACCTCAAGGAAGTTGCTATCAGCGAGCAGCTCGTTACACGCTTCGACAAGCAAGGCGGCCACACCACTGAGCCCGTCGTCCACGGCTAGTATCGTAATAGCAGTAGCAGTAGTAAGTTTAGTATAGAAACTCTTGTCTCTTGTGTTTTTGAAAAATGCGGGTCGGCGCCGCTGTCGGAAAACGAAAAGAAAAAGCGGAGAATTGAAGAAGTTGAGTCAAGCTAACAGGGGAAGAGAGGGAAGGGAACACAGCAGCCAGGGTGGCAAGACAGCACAGCACAGCAGCACAGCACAACCGCACAACACAACAACACAGCAATGCTCAGATCGTCAGCAAGAACAGCTCTCAGGGCCTCCGCAAGAACCGCGCTCACTGGTGCCAGCGCAGCAAGAGCAGCAAGAGCAGCTGCACCAGCGCTCTCAAAGACCAAGGTTGCAGCTCTCAATAACGTTCAATTCCACTTCCAATTCGCATCATCTGGCTCTGTTAGACTCTTCTCTTCTTCTGCTAGAATGTGCGAGCCTCAAGTCATTAAGGTGCCCGAAATGGCAGAGTCCATCACTGAAGGTTCTCTCTCTTCTTTCAACAAAGAAGTTGGTGATTTCGTTAACCAAGATGAACTCTTGGCAACCATTGAGACTGATAAGATCGATGTGGAAGTGAATGCTCCAATCTCTGGTACAATCACCGAATTACTCGTCTCTCCAGATGATACAGTTACCGTTGGTCAAGAAATCGCAAAGATTGAACCAGGTGCAGCTCCAGCTGGTGGTGCAAAGAAGGAAGAGAAGAAGGAAGAAAAGAAGGAAGAGAAGAAGGAGGAAGCAGCTCCAGCTCCAAAGAAGGAGGAGAAGAAGGAACAACCTGCTCCAAAGAAGCAAGAATCCGCTCCAAAGAAGCAAGAATCTAAGGACGCTGCAAAGTCCACCTCCGGTAAGCAACCAGAGAACATTAACCCATTCGGTAACTTCTCCAGATCCGAAGAGAGAATCAAGATGAACAGAATGAGAATGAGAATCGCTGAGAGATTAAAGGAAGCTCAAAACACTGCAGCTTCCCTCACCACCTTCAACGAAATCGACATGTCCTCCCTCATGGAAATGAGGAAACTCTACAAGGACGAATTCGTCAAGAAGACAGGTGTCAAGATGGGTTTCATGGGTGCATTCTCCCGTGCTTCCGCTCTCGCTGCAAAGGACATCCCTGCTGTTAACGGTGCAATCGAAAACGGTAATACCATGGTCTTCAGAGACTACATGGATCTGTCCATTGCCGTTGCTACTCCAAAGGGTCTCGTCACTCCAATCGTTAGAAACGCTGAATCTCTCTCCGTTTTGGAAATTGAAAATGAAATTGCTAACTTAGGTGTCAAGGCTAGAGATGGTAAGTTAACCCTCGAAGATATGACCGGTGGTACATTCACCATCTCCAATGGTGGTGTCTTTGGTTCCCTCTTTGGTACTCCAATTATCAACATGCCACAAACTGCTGTCTTGGGCTTGCACGGTATTAAGGAGAGAGCAGTTGTTGTCAACGGTAAGCTTGAAAGTAGACCAATGATGTACGTCGCACTCACATACGACCACAGAATGTTGGACGGTAGAGAAGCTGTCACATTCTTGAGAACCGTGAAGGAGTTGATCGAAGATCCAAGAAAGATGCTCTTGATGTAAGAAGTTTTTCCTCATTCTCTCTCGCACTCATCATGCATTCTTAACACGCAACGTCTAACGCCTAACGTAGTCTATATTCCGTATATATCTTATTTATTCTTCAAATTCACTGAATATCAATTCCCGCTGATTCGCCATAATTTGATTGTAGACCTTTGACCTTTGACGATGAGACACGAAAATTCAGGCCATCAAATACGCACTTCAACTTCCTCATACCTCTCAGTTTAGCTTTGGCCTCATACAACTCTCTCTATCACCGCTAAATGCAATGCATCGCCCGGCAAAGTACTTACAGCGATACTTTATTCAACAAGAACCACAAGCACCGTCCTTAAAATATGCCTCAGCATACCTCAAACTAAGGATAGACCCGTCTCCGACGAACACGCATTTTCAAACACTTGCGGAATGTGTGTCAAAAGCTAACAGGACACTATCACGAAACAGAGATAAGCTTTATAACGGTGAATACGACCATCTCCGGCTAAAGTTCCACCTTCCTGCTTGCTCCACCTTTAAAATCGATGTACCTTATGAAATGCTTACCCATGTCAATGACGATGTCAATTTCACTTCCAATGCCAATGCCGATGCCAGTGCGGACCTCTCTAAGGCTCTTTACGATACATACTACGCAGATAGAGATGTCACCACGACAGGTCTTGAGCTCGATACATGGTGGCCACTCGAGTACAGATTCATAGGATCTAGGATACGCAGTTCCGACTTCCACGTGAGCTTGTTGCCACTTGTGAGGTTTGAAGATCATATAGAGAGCGCATCATTCCTACGCAAGATGCAACGTGCAGCAATGAAATTCCCAAAGACTTTCAATGTCACGTTGGGTAAGAAGGTGAAAGTATTGGCAAAGCAGGACTTTACCAAATTTTTCCTAGTGGTGTGCATTGATGAAACGCATGCGGGGAATGAGATGTTGAGACAAATCAAGGATTCCATCACTGATATACGGGCTGAAGCCGGCCACTGTGGGTCTGGGCACGTTGTGGGTGAATTGGATGGCGGAATCATAGACTGGCAATCCGCAATGCTACATATGTCCATCGGCGTGGCTAACTCTCCACATGGTGTTCCACTCTTTGGGTCTCAGGAACTATTCTTCCTTAACGAAGTGATGTTGAAGGATTATCACCTTAAAGCAGAATCGGAGTTCCAACTCACCGGGTCGTTAGTAATGGTAAGTAATGGCCAACATGTAGTAAACTACTAGCGACTGGCTATTGGCGCTGTATTGTAATACCCTCTTCTTTACTACGTAACTTCACAAATTTTGGCCTCTATTGAAGACCACAGCACCCTCGAGACATTACATCATTCGGCCTAGCCCTTGACCCCTCTTCCCTCTACATCTAATCATTCACTTACATTCAGCCTTTAACCATAGCAATAGCAGGACATGCCGAAAACGGAAAGCGTAAGGCGTGCGCAATCGTATTTTTCCGTGTTTACCTTTTTCCCAAAAAGGAAGTATTATTGCACAAGAAGACTGGATCAATGTTAGATGTGGTCTTGCGTTTTGCAGCTTTTTGGGCTGAAGGAAGAACCGGTAACCACTACCCGAGCAAGCGTAAAGAAGAAGAGCATAGAGTCTGGCCTTGGGCTTTGACACGCAAGAGAACACATCCTTCGAGATAGACACAATTAGCAATCACCGACAGCGTTCAACCACAATCTCCACTTGTCCTTTCGTCAGTTCAACAAACCAATAGGCACTGGATTTTCTAAAATCGCATAGCCAAGCGCTCGAGATCAATTTTCGACATCCACAATCCTTGTTATAGCTCTCAAAAGAGTTAGGCTGGACATTCACAGATAATTGACAAACACCTTTGCAATTAGCTACTCTTTTACTCGAGAAGTGGTTGACTTCAAGTACCATATTCCACCTTCAAGAATAAAGATAGCCTGCTGAAAAGTATATTTAGTACAAGGCAAACATACCAAAGAATACACATACATACAAACACCCACACATAATTTCAGGAAAATGAATGAGAACTGGCCAACCCAATCGGCCAATCCCTTCGTCACCCGTTCCTCATCAACGGAGAAACGTGGAATCACACCCGAGAGAACTTTAGAAAACCCACTCAAAATTGAAAGTGATGTAAACTTCAACGTTGAGCTAGCCACCAGTTTAGCAGCCGAATCAGTGACCTACAAACCTTTACCATTACCAGAAGACATGCTCGGGTTTGATCCTATTCCAGCGCCAAATTTCAACAATGATGCACCATTCAATCTTCCATTAGCAAATACAATGATGATGAGTAACTCCATAGGGAATGGCAGTTTTAATATCGATAATTTTTTGAGAACAGACTGTCAAGAAGAGATGGGAGTTAATGATATAGATGATGATTTTCTCAATGCAAATCTTAATTTAAATATGGAAGGTAAAGACTCAGACCTTGAAAAGGTATTACTAGATTTAGGTATCTCTGAGGCACCTGTTCAAGATCTTGATACACCGACACAAAGGTCACATCCACAAAAGAGAGGTCATAAACGACAATTGAGTGGATCTGAAATTTTTGGATTTATAGGAGTCGGTGATAATACACAACTTTCCATTGGGAACATGGAACCTATCCAGATTGTCGGTAAAAAGCCAAGGTATAGGGAAGACATACAATTTGATATCCTTCAAATGTTTTCCAATATTTTGGACGATCCCAAAACTAGGATGTATGATTCACTTGAATCGTCAAGGAGTAATTCCGGTTCGAATGGAAATGCACAAAATGTACCAAGAACGCCGAATAAATTTACAGTCCCAAATCCCACCACACCCGGTGCTGTTAATGCAGCTCAAAATAGAAAGAGCAAACTTGATTATTATGTTCCGTCTGGGAGTCCACAATCTTTCAAATTCCCACCATCCCCACCAAAGGGTTCATTTGTTGCAGGGAAAGTCTCACGACAACTTCGATCGCAATCGAGATCTCGACCAATACCATATCCAGAGCTAGAATCAGGAATACAATCACAGCACAAACCACAAACACAGCAACAGCCATTACCCCAACAACAACAACAACCACAACAACAGCCACAGTCATCAGATGAGAGAGAAGTACGACTTTCAGGGACATTAAGGAAGGAAGAGCTCATTACTAGTTCTGCGTCAGCTTCTCCCGAAAAAATGGGCATGCCAACGCCAGTGCCGACATCTCCTCTCAATTCAGTTGTCACATCATCACCATTGAAGCAGAGATTCCAAACTCCCAAATCAGGATCACCACGTAAATTCCTTTTTTACAATGGAGTAAACGGTTCCAAATGCAAGGCCCCTGGTAACGATACCACCATCCTCGTTGACGATAATGACAAAACCATCTCGGAGATGGCCACACCAATTCATGACAGAAACAATATATTTAACAACAATATGCAAACCCCCACTAAGAAAAAGGGACCTTTACAAATGCAGAATCTTCATGACGCTGTATTGGGTGGATCCCCAAGAAGACGATATGCCAATGATGACCTGAAAGGACCAAATAGATTAGGTGGTCGTAAGAAACCAACCATCACATCTACGCTGCAAAGTGGTACACTTGATCAATATTTCATTGGACCAACTGCCGATAAAAAGTTTATCTGTAAGTTCTATGATAAGGAGATTGAGGGTGTTTGTGATAGAGAGTTTGGACGTATATCCAATGTGAGAGCACACGTTCAAACTCACTTATCAGATAGACCGTTTGTATGCGATGAATGTGGCAAGGCATTCGTGAGAAATCACGATCTCAAAAGACACATGAAGGGACATTCAGGAGCTGCTAATGTTTGTCCATGTGGTAAGAAGTTCCCAAGAAGTGATGCACTCAAGAGACATAGATTGAGAAATATCTGTGTTGGCGGTTTAATTAGAGAAGATGGCATTGAGAGGCCAGGATATGGTCTTTGCTATAGTGTCACTGATGTGGGGCAAGGTGCCATGAACCAGGGTATTGAACAAAACGTCGCATATGATAACAATAATGGAAGTGGGGGTAGAAATGATTACCCATCATCCGCTGCATCCAGTCACTATTCTAATACCCCATCACCAGAAGAGGCAATGCTACAGTACTCGTACCACCAGCAACAACAACAACAACAACATCAGCAACAACAACAACAACAAATCCGGCAATCTCAACACCGGCATGAGAACGACAACTACGATACCAATCACGATGAAAACCACCACCCAAATTACAGCCATGCAAATGCAAACACGCCCGCACAAAGTTACAATCACCAAACGGCACAAGATAGATACACACAGTCCCAGACGGAGACGCCAGTGTCATCACAGTTACCCATGTCCATGTCCATGCCAATGCCAATGCCAATGCCCATGCCACCATTACACGCACCACCCCAACAACGCCCGACTAAGGAGATTGAGATATTTGATTTCAACACAATCCCTGGAGCTGAAGATAACTATTCTTTCCACATTGATGACAGCATGGTGATGTGAAATGTGAATACTTAATTGAATTACCAAAAGTTCCAACTACTCTCCCTCTTTTTCTTTGTAATTCTGTCCCTATTTTTATCTACTGCTTTCCGAACAAAGACGTGTAACCACCACCACCACCGGAGACCGTAGTCGTACTCTGCATGTGTAACACTAGAGTAGCACTAGCCACACAAGCTATCCAAAGCAAGACCCTTGTTTTGTTTCTTGTGTTGCAATCTGTCTGGCTGGCTGTCTCGCTGTCTCGCTTATCTTCCCCGGATTATTTCGCGCCATAGATTGAGCGATTGCTAGCGATTGAGCGATTGGAGCATGGAGGCTGGGCAAGCAGTCAAGAGACAAGACGAGACGAGAAGGGAAGAGTATACGAGTGAAGACCACAAGACAGTTCACACAAGACAAGAGCAGACCACAGAGAGAGAGATTGCTGGCTGATCAGGTACATACACACACCATGCAAAGATCAAGCGAAATAGATATCTTCAGGGGTCTCAATATCCTTGAGATGGAGAACACGGAGTCTTGCGACCACCCGTTCTTCGACCACGCAGAATATGAAGATATGAGACTCAATTATGCAGACACTATTTTCCCCTGTTTTGCTTTCATTAGTGGAATGCTGCTTAAGCCTACGAGAGTAGTACCTGTGCGGAAGAGCGTGCAACTCATTGGTTTAGGTATGGCATTCAATGCCATTCCCTGTGTGATGGAGGGGACACCGTTTAGACCACTTGGAGTTTTACAGAGACATGGTTTGAGCTCTATCATTCTGAATAATGTGGTACCCGTTGAATGGAGAAATAGTATCAAATACCCTATTGCATTGACCACTTTGTGGTACTTGATCTCCATCGTGCTAGCAACAGATAAGTGGAGACCATTCCAAGAACAGAAACATACAGCACAACAGAAAATAGATTCCCCATTCTTTAAAGGACGTACGTATCACGAACACTTTGATCCTGAAGGTTTACTGGGTGCATTGATGACGGCAGTTTCCATATGGTCTGGCGCATGGTTCTCCAATAACGTTGCATTCACCAATTGGCAAACGTTACTATTAGGTTCCGGATTCTTCAGCGCTGGGTACTTGATTAGTAAAATATTACCAAATCACTTTCCAATGTCTAAACCATTGTGGAGTCCAGCGTTTGTGTTGGCTACAAATGGTGTGACCATTTTGAAATATCTATTATTGAAAGTGTCCATGCCCTACCTTCCAAGTGTTGTCTCTCACGTACTAGCCGTTGTTGGAAGACATTCATTGGAAGTCTACTTTCTCGGAGAGATTACCTTACTAGGATTGAAATATAAGCCTACAGTTGGCGGTAAATCCATTTGGACACGTATAGAGTCGTTCCTCTCCAAGTATTTACCACGGGGTCTCACACAGACGCTGTTGACAGTCGCATTTGACGCAGCGCTTGTAGGATTTGCCCTCTTCTGCAACTCCAAGGGTTGGAAGATCAGATTGTACTAATTACTTACTCGTTATATCTTAAACAAACATCACTCGCTCGCATATCTTATCAATCGTACTATCCCCTTTCTAAACGCGGTGTTGCAACAACGATTTGGTATATAGTTGCCCGCAATGGAAGTCCCGGCCCAACGAGCTGCTCCGTGTCCTTGCCCTTGTTCTTGTCCTTCTCCCGCCGGAAACCCTCCAGAGTTGAACGCGGCTGGAATTTGCAGCTTATCGGGTAGCTGGAGGCTGGACAATCGCTTATCAGTTTCCGGGTGATAAATTACTAAGTTAGCAGACTCGAAGAAATAAGGGTCGCCAGAGCAGCTAAAGTTAAAGTTGCACGAGACGGAGCAACTGCTGTAGTAGGTTGGGTAATGTTACAACAGAGGTTTGTGTACCACTTCTGACGCTCCTTCCCTTGGGGTTCTTGTTTCCCCACATTGCTTAGATAGTGCACTGTGATAAGCTGTGTCGTTCTGCAGTGCAACTGTATAAAACGGTTTACATTGCCACATGAACAAAGCCGTCTCGCATAACACCGAACAATACGAGCTAGCAGTGATAAGAGAATACAAACCAAGTTCAACAAAAGAAATTCATCAGCTTATACTACAGGCACAACATGACCGCTGATAGTATTGAGAAACAAAGACTAGAAATCAACGAAACGGAGTTAGTGGACACTTACCGTGACTCTACCAAGTTGGCCATTGTGGAGAAGGAGATTGGCGTTTTAGAAGCATGCAGACTTTATCCAAAAGAAATTTTTTGGTGTGCAGTGTTCTGCCTCGGTGTCGTCATGGCGGGCTATGACGGTCAGATCATTGCATCATTCTATGCATTACCAGCGTTTCAGAAACGGTTTGGTTCTTTAGCTAGTGATGGATCTTATCAGATTTCTGCACCATGGCAGACCGCTCTTGGTATGGGGTCTCCAATTGGACAAGTCATTGGTACTTTATGCGTAGCGTGGCCTTTGGAATGGTTTGGTAGAAAGATCACTTACACCGTTGTCAATCTTGGTGTCATTGCACTCATTTTCATGCAATTCTTTGCACCATCACTTGCAGTTTTGACTGCAGGAGAAATCTTATGTGGAATTTTTTGGGGGTGTCTTGTGCTTATTGGTCCATTATATGCATCTGAAGTGGCACAGATTAAATTAAGAGGTATATTGACTGCTATGACCAATTTGAGTTTTGTCATTGGCCAGTTTGTCGCTAATGGTGTTGCTACTGGATTTTCCACTAATGAAACAGAATGGGCTTATAAGGTACCATTTGCCATTCAATGGGTTTGGCCTGTCCTTATCTTGGTGATGTTACCATTTGCCCCTGAATCACCATATTGGTTAGTCCGTCACGATAGAATCGATGAAGCTAGAAAGGCTATCCGACAAATTGCTAATAAATCCGTCTCCGATGATATCATTGAGGAGAGATTACTGTTGGTCATTGAAACAGATAAGCTAGAACAAGAGATGGAACAGACGACATCATATGCGGACATTTTCAAAGGTTCCAATTTGAGAAGAACTGAGATCTGTTCAGTAGTGTACATTGTTCAAGTTCTCTGTGGTGTTCCATTTGCTATGAATTATAGTACCTATTTCTTTGAAATTGCAGGGTTCGAAGCTAGCAGAGCATTTGACCTCTCATTGGGATCTACCGCTATTGGATTTGCTGCCACATGTTTCACTGGTGTTGCTCTCTCGTATATTGGCAGAAGACCACTGTACATTTATGGACTAGGATTTACCACACTCTTGCTATTCATTATTGGTTTCTTGGACATTCCTAAAGATTATACCTCTAGGCCAGCACTTGCCAATACGCAAGCTGCATTGACATTAATTTGGTCATTTGCATACCAATTAACGGCCGGTCCGTTATGTTTTGTGCTCAATGGAGAAATCCCATCTACCAAGTTGAGAAGTAAGACCATAGCCTTTGCAACAGCTGCACAGGCCATTGTCTTCATTGCCGCTACCGTGGCAGTACCATACATGATGAACCCAGACAACGGCAACCTCAGAGGAAAGACTGGATTCATCTTCGCCGCATTCTCGTCTGTGTTTGTCGTGTGGGCGTACTTCAGATTACCAGAGACGGCAGACCGCAGCTTTGAAGAACTTGACATCATGTTCCACAACAAGGTTCCTACTAGACGCTTTGCCAGCTACGCCGTGGAACTTCCGCTACCAGACGATGTCGTTACTGTTACCGTGGCCACTGCAGACTCTAACGAGAAGGGCAACGTCTAGCTACACTGTAGCTTAGCTAGCTTAGCTAGCTGTATCAAGCTGTATCGAGCTGTAGCTATGTGTATCTGCAATCTGCAATAACCCCCTGTCTTACGTATCTATCGTGTCGTGTGTGTTGCACTGCTGTGTCGCACTATCCGCCGCTACCATTCTGCGCGATCACGTCAAACAATCTGGGGCAGCTGGCGGGGGGCCCCGAATTGGCGGTGGTAACAGCACTCCACTGCACATGAAGCACAGATGCACGATGCAACAGCGAAGAAGAGGGGGGTGCAGTGGCAAGATAGAAGCAGTGTTGAACGATCGTGTGAGTTGGTTAGTGTGCTGCGCAGCTATATAATGGGGCCCTACCCCGACTTCCTCTGCGTTTCCGTTTCCGTCCCAGATTATCACATCCATTTCAGATTGCTTATCGGCTATTATAAACGTATATACCATACAAACCTCAACTACAGACGATATGTCTATGGAAGAGAAGAAAGGAGAAACTATGGATGTCAACGCGGTTCCAACTGATGGTTCATCCATCCAGAACCACTCCGAATCGGAGACAAACTCTAAGAACGCTTACGAACACCATGTCGCCTCAATCACAGAGAAGGGTGACACTACCGTCCATTTCTACGATAAGAAATTAGTATCATTCCTTCCACCATACTCGAATTCAATGATTCAAATTGTCATGCTTGGATTTGTCGTCTTCATGACTCCAGGTATGTATAATGCCCTAACTGGTATTGGTGCATCTATCAGTGGTCCAAAGGGTGTTCAAACTCAAGATAATTCCAATGTTGCCTTATATTGTACTTTTGCAGGTATCGGTTTCTTCTCAGGTACTATCTGTAATATCATTGGTTCAAGATACTGTCTCATGCTTGGTGGTACTGGTTACCTCATCTATGCCGGTTCTTTATTAAGTTATAATCACAACCAAAATGAAGGGTTTGTCATCTTTGCAGGTGCTTATTTGGGATTCTGTGCATCTTGTTTATGGGCTGCTCAAGGTTCCATTATCATGTCTTATCCAACAGAGGATAGGAAAGGTACAGCAATTATGATTTTCTGGATTATATTCAACTTTGGTGCAGTCATTGGTGCAATCATTCCATTAGCAAACAATATGCACTCAACCGCTCCAGGTGTTAAAGATGGTACTTACATTGCATTCATGGTCCTCATGGGTTGCGGTTCCGTCATTGCCTTTTTTATGTTACCAAAAGAAAAGGTTTGGAGAGAGGACGGTACCAGAATTGCAGACAAGAAATACCCAGATTGGAAGGATGAAATCTTGGGATGTTTCAGACTATTGATTAAAGAACCTCAAATTCTCTTCCTTTTCCCAATGTTTTTCTCTTCAAATTGGTTCTACACATATCAATTCAATGAATTCAACGCTGGTCGTTTCAACATCAGAACTAGATCTCTCAACTCCTTGCTATATTGGTTTTTCCAAATGATTGGTGCTGCCATCATTGGTAATATGCTAGACTTGAAGTGGTTCAGAAGAAGTCTACGTGCAAAGATTGGCTGGGTTTTCCTCTTTGTCGTTGGTTTTGCAATATGGGGTGGTGGTTACGCTTTCCAAAAGCAATTCACCAGATCCGATGTCACTGCTAGCGCAGATGGTACTTTCAAGCTCACTCCAATGGACTTTAAAGACCGTGCCTACATTGGTCCAATGTTCCTTTACATCTTTTACGGTATGTTCGATGCAATGTTCCAAAGTTATTGTCTATGGGTCATGGGTGCTCTATCAAATGATAGTGAAAAGACTGCCTATTATGCAGGTTACTACAAGGGTATCCAATCGGCCGGTGCTGCTGTTGCTTGGAGATGTGATGCCCTTAAGGCACCTTTCATGAGCATGTTTGCAAGTTCTTGGGGATTGATCGAAGGTTCATTACTCCTTGCTACCCCACTCATATTCTTTAAGATCAAGGATCACACGGGAGAAACCCCAGAGGACATTCTATCTGAGGACGAGTTCCAACCAGTCGTTTCTCTGCTCTCCGGTGAGGGAAGAATGGTCTAGTCTTACCAATCTTCCATAATACGTACTGTTTTTATTTTGTGTGTGTATTTACTGTCTATTTTCTTCTAACTCTACATGATACCTAGGTTTTTTCTCAAATCTACCAGTTATCAATCAATATGGGATGCCATTTGTAAGCCTTTGAAACTCATCATAGCCCTTTGTGGCAAAGCTCTCAAAAGATTTCTTCACCAACCCCTTGATATAAATCGCAGCTTCCTTATCGGATTTGTGTGGCACAAATCTCTGGGTCAAATGCTTCATCGTGGCAGGCTTGAAACATGGCAATCCACTCTCTAACATTGGTGTGACCATACCAATTAAAGAATCCATGTGTAATCTACATGCCAAAAAGCACTTCACACATAATTCTTCAAACCACTTGTATGCTTGTGTGTTGACACTACCACCCATAA
This sequence comes from Pichia sp. P7020A, assembly GCA_025531525.1. Taxonomy (NCBI): domain Eukaryota; kingdom Fungi; phylum Ascomycota; class Pichiomycetes; order Pichiales; family Pichiaceae; genus Pichia; species Pichia sp. P7020A. Next base: position 7,286 of record JAMYHI010000044.1, on the reverse strand, counting down.
CGCGAACCATCTCTCTAGTCAATTTAAATGGAGATTGTTCAAACTTGACACCACCTGGAACAATATCAAAACAAAATCCGAAATCAATGTGTAGAATGTGACCATCCTGATCGTACATAATGTTACCATTGTGTCTATCCTTAATTGCCAGTAAGTAAGTGATGATGGAATATGCTGCAAGAGATTTGACAAAGTTGATTCTAGCACGTTGAAACTCTGGTGATGTTTCAGGTCCAAACTGGGAAATGAAATATTCATAAAGTCCATTGACGGCTTCTCTACCAAGCATATCTCTCGATATTGAGCGTGGTAAAACATCGATAATACCACAACCAGGTGCAGTCGCTGTAACTCTGTATGGGAACACGTAGACATCGACGCCAGATGTCATCCAGATGGTTCTAAACATGGAAATCAATTGCAATGCAAGAACGTCTTGACGACAATCGTCACCAACCTTAAAGATGGCGCTCGTCTTGACAATCTCATAGCTTGTATCATCATTGGTTTCATCCTGTTCAGGCTCCGCAATGTCCTCCTCAACATTATCTAGCTTATTAAGGTCAGCTGATTCATCAATCTCCAATATTTCCCTCTTCCTCTTGATGAGAAATGTGGCCATGAATGGTGCCTTTGCATGAGATTGTAACGGTTTACCCGATTTCCTATCAATATCGACAACAGTTCCGTCAGGATTACTTGGCAAATACACACCTTCTTCAACCTTAATTTTGGCCATCTCTTCATCAATTTTTGCCTTCTTCTCAGGCTTGGATTTCTTAATGAATGGCTTCAATTTACCAGAGATACCAGTAACTTCACCAAAGAATGAGAATTCCTTCTCAAAGTAAGCTCTGTCATAATCAGAGAAGCTCGTAATCATTGTCTCTCTGATCTCATCTAATAATGGTTTAATGGAATCGGGAATGGTAGACTCTTCATCCTTGAAGGAGTTTGCAGCCATATTCCAAATGATTTGATGTGCAAATAATTGAGAAACGCTAGCAGTCTCGAGAATGAATCTTCTGATGTATCCTAAATCATCATGTCTCATAGTCTGAACAATATGTGGGACATAGAAAAACGTAAGGTGTACATCGAAACTCTCAATGGATCTCATTGCATATTGAATCATCAAGGCATTTCTGTTATGCGGTGGTAAGAATTTGTTGATTGCATCAACTGGTGCAGCAGACGCCCACGCAACAATTGCAGGTACGTCCGCATCACTTATGTATTTCACCGCTGACGGGATAGTTACAACTTTAAATGGATCGTTGATGATAAGTTGGCGTAGTTGTTTTGTGATAGAATTTGAAATTTCACCATTCTTTTCATATCTTTGAACAAGATTCACTGCGAGTCTCCCATCGATTGCGTAAGCATCCTTCAAAACCTTTTCATCAAATTTGTACCGACAGTATGCATTTGCATTCTCGGGGGTATTTCTCAAGGGGTGGATCCAGGAGAAAAGAATATTGAGCTCATCATCGATGAATAACAAAAGAATGACCTTTCTCTTTTCAAATTCAATGTTCTTGAACTGTACGGTAGATAGATACAATGCAACGAGATTCAAAATCTCATAATCGGCTTTGAATTTAAGCTTATTGCTTCCAAATGGAACTGAAACACTCTGAGTGAACCATGAAAGTGCACCATCAAGTAATACATGGATCATTGTATCCTTCAAAGGAGAGTTTATCAAAATATGATGTCTCAATAAATCACAACCAAAGTTGATAAGCTCAAACCGGATCATCCGTGCAAATGGGTGTAAACTTGCAGCCTTGAGACCGTCTATGGCAATAAGAGCTGTATGCGTAAACATTCTCAAAATGGTGTCATTTTGAAACAGAGTGGCTTGGAAATGAGCAGATAAGAATCGAATCAATAACAAATGGCTCTTAAGGGCTGAAGATGAGATCTTAGAGTTGTGATTCACAACTACCTTATTGGTTGGTAAATATTCCATGGGGTTGAATTGAGGTGCAGAAATGTCATGAGCTCTAGAATAAAGCCCCTTACCTTCTATGACGGTCTTCTCAAAGTTTTCGAGAATGTAAGAAAGGATCAAAGAAGCATATTTTGGCTGAGAGTGCATAATGTTCAACCAATCTGAAATCGCATGTTCCATGGTATAAGAATCAAACAGTAAGAATGGCAAATCGACAACGTGCTTGATGTAAATTGCAGATCTATCAGGTAAAGCAAAAATTACTCTTGAGAGATCTTCCATCAAGTCTGAGAATTCATGATGGGTGATAACCTTATGAGAGCCTCTTGACTTTATCACTTTATCAGAGAAGCGAGAAATCTTATCATCGAGCTTCATGAGTAATCCATCAACGTCTGCAAACCCGATATCAAGTAATTTTTTGTCTGATTTCCATGGAGTTTGGGACAAAAATCCAGCTGAGGAATTCAACTTCTTACCTTGAGATCCCTGGAGTTGGAAAAATTCACGGTCATTAGATAAGATTCTGCTTGCCATATCCAATGCAAAAGAAACGCCATAATTGATTGTTCTATGAGAAGCATCAGCCTTTATAACGTATGCTCTAAGTACTGCCTTCATATCGCCATCACACAATCTCAATGCAGAAAGTACCCATTTAGTGGCGCTATTGGTGAATTGATCAAGAGTATTTTGTCTCCACTTGTAAGAATCTGATAATTGCAAATTGATATCTGTAACTCTTGATTTGAAAACAGTCATTGGTTCATATTCGTTAGTGTCTGCATCAATGAGACTTTGGAACAACAATGCCAAAATATCCAACAATGCAAATAAACTAGACTTGTAACAAAGCACTGATGGAATCTTGGAGATAATAATATCAGCACATCTGAAAGCGCAATGTTGCAAATCGGCATTACGGTGGCAGCATGCAATAAGCACTTCTTTGAGTCTAGTCGTAATTTTCTCCATGGTGATGAAAGATTTTTCATTAACAATAGATGTTGCATAATGGGTGGTACAATAGCTTGCAATTGCAGCCACGTGAGTATGCAATTTAGCGATGACAACAGATGGGTCCGACATTGTCTCTAAAACTTTGGAAGAGTCACCAGTTTGCACTCTGAGCATCTCCACCATTAAAGTGGAAGATAAGAACATCAATCCGGGTCTTGATAACTGATTATCTGAACTTGGATCAATAGAACCACTTTTCAAGGAGATTATATTTCTCAAAACTTCTTTATGCAATTTCTCCGAAGTCTTTGAAGTTCCACGTCTCAAAATGGTATTCATTTCAATGGAAGTTTCACTTCTATTCCATGTCGCCTCAGATGCTAAGGGAGGAGTACTATGTGCAATTCTCAACAATTGCGGTAAACATTCATGATATAATGGAGAATTGTATGCAAACCCGTGAATGGTCAAATTGAACCAAGCATCTTGGAATCTTCTAATAGTTTCCTTGTCGGTTGGGATTCTAGGTGACTCGCTAATATCTGGCAAGAGGTTTGCCAATGGTTTCAAGAACAACATAATTTCTCTAGCGGATTCCGTAACGACTTGATTCGATCTATGATGTTCAAGGTCATCGATATCACCCTTTGAGACAATTTGGAAAAGAAGACCATTAAGGTAAACGTTATAGAGTTCATCATTGGCAGATTTTGACATTGCCTGCGAAAACTTATTCCATGTCTCTATATTCAAATTGTAGCTTGTACGATCTCTGAGTGATGCCTCAGAGACGTCGTAATAATACTTCAATAGTGAGGCAAAATCTTTTTTATTCATGCTATCCACGAGCTCTGTAAGACCATCTAACAAGATAGCATTGAGCTCATTAGGATGAGAACTAATCTTTTGATAGAGCAGGGTAGTCACCAATGTCATGATAGATTCATCATCTGAAGATTTCGAAATCTCAATCACTGAGGTGATGAAATTCTGTGCCACTAAATCATTTCTCTCTACCATCATTGACTCATTGATGGATGCGTTCATTTTATGAGACTTCATGTTTTGGGTGTTAAAGTTGACATCGGGTTCAATCATATTAATCAGAGTGTAAATGAGAGAAATCATGTCATCCTTGGACAAACTCTTCAGACAATACTTAACTGCAATTGCCAATTTCTTGACGAATTCTTTAGGCATGACTATAGTCTGAACGATGATTGGAAAATGTTTAGCAATATTCAAGCCTGACAATTGATTATCTTCAGAGATGATGGCAGCTGTACCAAAGACGTTAAGTAAAATGTTAGAACTTATCATTTCCAATGCTGTGGTGGATCCATCCTCTATGGAGACCATAAATTCGGACAAGTAAGTAGAGACTTTAGCATTGACAAAATTGAAGGGTAAATTGGAGATTTTATTGTTCAAACTGTAAATCTCCAAAGCATAAGCACGGGTTGCCAATGAAGTTTTACGACGATAAAGAGTCGAATTGACGATTCTATCACTTGAATTAGAGATATAATCCTCGATCTTGTATTGAAATTGTAGAATTCTGTTAAGCATGTTAGAGTTTTTATCGAGAATTGCATATGAGATGGATTCTGTCGCCAAGAGATGATCAAGCAATGATTCTTGTTTGGTGGCATGAACGATAAATTTGAGGTATTCAATATGCAATTTCTGAACAAGGTCGATGAAATAGAGAGACGAATACTCAAGGCCTAAATCCTGGAATACGTAAATGTAGTCAATATCTTCTTGTTTGGATACAAGTGAGAGCGTCTCCTCAATTCTGTCAAAGAAGTTCTCGTTCAATGAAGACATGAGTAAATCGTAGACGTTTTCCGTGATGATGATAGGCTTAGCGGTGATTGCCTGAATGAAACCGACGATGGAAAATTGATGATAAAGGCAGGATGTATCCAACAAACTGAGATAGTCTGCAAAGTTCACACAGAGTAGGTCTTTGAATTTGGGGAAATTGATACTCAAATCGATGAGAGCCTTGATGATTTTATTAGTGAGTTTGGTCCATGGTGTGAGGTCATCAAGCTTGAAAAGAGAAAGAGATTTGAACGCGCAGTTTGCCGCTGTAATGAGGTACTTGTTCATCAAAGGGTAGAGAACGTCGGCGTATGCCTCATTCTTGAAATGATGACAACTGTCACATAGCGCAAAAAGCACTTGTAATTCAGAATTGAGTAATACAATGTTGATGGATTTGGACGATACAACCTTTGTAGAGGCATTGTAAAGTTTCAGCTTGGAAAGCATGTTCTTGAAAGACACCGAGGGTTCATCTTCGTCTTCCGAGCCTACTGCGGCATTTGCCTTCTTGGCGCAGAGCCTGGCTAGCCTTTTCCAGGCCGCTGCCCTTGTGTCGAAGTTGGCCAGTCTGTAGTGGTGATGTTAGTACTAATTCAGTGTATGGTGGATAGATGGATGGATGAGTCGCATCTCTCGAGTATTAGAATGCACACTTACCCAACAAAGTCCATTGTTGTGTATCTAGCGTTAAAGGCTGTGTTGACAGTGGATGGTGCCTTCTGTGCTGTGTCGTGTCGTGTCGTGTCGTGACGTTTTGAATAGAAACGGATTGGCCGGACAACAAACGTGTACGTTTTTGGGAGCGAAAGCAATTCTCACCAGCAGCGAGTCACGTGATACCCAGTCACGTGACGCTGGGTCTCTACTCTCTAGCAGTACGGTCTTGTTTAGAATAGGAGGCAGGGGAAGTATACAGTACACAGGAGGGAGACGGTTACGGGAGAACTAAGAGTAGGTCTCGATAAGAGTGTCTCTCAAGTTGGAGCCAATAGCATCCGGTTGGTTGTCCTGGAGTCTGAAAATACTTTCAATGACGGACAATTCAGGAGCAGTGGTATCCAAACCGGCAACAGCGAGCCAATCGTTGACCACCATACCTGCACCAACAACGTGAGAACCTCTGTTGACGGTACCTGCGACGATGGGCACTTGTAAGAGGGAAGATAATTCCTCTTGATCTTGGATTGGCGTTTGTGGGTGCACGAGACCGCCTTGGTTGGATAAGGAACAATAAGAACCCACTAACACGTTACCTGCAATGGTTTGTTTGAACACCTCGACACCGAGAACGTCTGCAATGATCTCTTCAGTCTCTCTTTCGATATCTGGGTGAACGAGGGCAACGTAATCGTTACAACATATGACATTACCGAGAGCTGATAATCTCTCTTCAACTCTTTGAATCTTGACACTATCTGGGATGGAGTTTCTCAAATGAAGTAATTCTTGATCGGTCGTTTGCGTTGGAACGAGAAGACCTCTTCTGTTACCTGCAGTCATACGTCCCACTATTCTGGTACCTGCAATGGTTGTGTGGATGATTGGGATGACATCTCCCAATTCTGCTTCGAAGGCGGAGTAGAAGTTTTCAGAACCACCGACGGCGACGAGAGAGTAAGAGTTGGTGAGTTTGGAGAAGACACCGACTTCGTTGGAGTTTTCGAATTGCGCTCTAGCAGCCATAGTTGGAGTTTGTTGTTAGTGGCGATGTGTGGGAAGAGACAGACACAGAGTAGAACCAGAGGCAAGAAGCAAGAGGTAAGAAACCCATGAAAGAAGTACGGTGCAGAAAATTTTCAGTTTTCAGTGCAGAAAAAATGAAATTTTGAGGGCGCCGTTCCTTAGTGACATCAATCAATCAATCAATCAATCAGGGTGTGGGCCCCGATAACTGGGTGATGGCGGCAACAGCGAAGGCAACCGCAAAGGCAACGGCGATGCGACAGGTCCAGTTTAAGCTCGTGCTTCTCGGTGAGAGTGCCGTGGGCAAGTCCTCCATCGTGCAGCGTTTCGTGAAGGGGTCCTTTGATGAGCTGAGAGAATCTACAATTGGCGCCGCTTTTCTAACACAATCAGTTCCACTTGATGACCAGGATGTCGTGGTGAAGTTCGAGATATGGGATACTGCAGGTCAAGAGCGGTATCGGTCACTTGCATCGATGTATTACCGCAATGCTCATGCGGCGTTGGTGGTATATGATATAACGTCTAGGGAGTCACTCGATAAGGCAAAGTACTGGATAAGGGAGTTGCAGAAACAGGCAAATCAAGACACGCTCATTGTGCTCGTTGGTAACAAGTCAGACATGCAAGATCAAAGGGCCATCACGCGTAGTGAAGTGGCCGCAATGGCTGCAGAGATGGGACAGGGAGATCGCGATGGCGATGGCGATGTTAATGACGATGATAACGGTATCATGACTCGTGAAGTGAGTGCAAAGACCGGTGACGGCGTGCAAGAGCTCTTCAGGGACGTTGCCATGCGCATGCCCATCGACAAACAACAGGCAAGGGGTAATGGTAGTGGCAAGGGGAA
>JAMYHI010000439.1:0-14981 GCA_025531525.1 Pichia sp. P7020A | reverse complement strand
TCTGTTTTCGGTACTTATCAATTCGATAATGATGAGCTTGACGAAGATGGTGATGCTACTTTCACACCATTTCCAGTTATTGAAAACTCATATTATCCAATTAATCGAGCACATGATGTCTATAACCCTTTTGAAGGTCAACTTCTTGGATCAGATTCCGATTCTCAAGAAAACAGCTTTCTCAATGATAGTGCTGACTATAGTGCCGATGAAAGTGATTCCAACTTGCAAAGGAATGATACCATTTTCAAAAATGCCAAAGCTGTCAGAGATACAGTTGAATATTACAATGTTGACGATTTGGGTGACAACATCGATGATGACACTAAACCAGACCCATCGGCTAAGCAAGTGAGAATGGTCGATGGTAATTTAGTGCTTGATTGTCCTGTCTCTGAAATTCTACTTAGTAAATATAAGATCCAGCTGAACGAAAAGGATAGAGAATTCCTCTTTATGAGATTTCAAGCATGCACGAGTCAACCGGAGGACTTCCAAGCTCGCAAATTCTCATTGAGACAAAAATTTTATACTAAGCCAAGAGAGACCGAACTCATGATTGTCATTACCATGTACAATGAAGATGAATTTTTATTAGCAAGAACATTGAAAGGTGTCTTTAAAAATTTGAGATACCTTTATAATATGAAACACTCGTCAACTTGGGGGAAAAACTCTTGGCAAAAAGTAGTAGTCTGTATTGTCAGTGATGGAAGACAAAAGCTCAACCCAAGATCAAAGGCATTATTGGCTGCCTTAGGAGTATATCAAGAAGGTTTTGCCAAAAACAAAATTAATGATGACGAAGTCATATCCCACATCTATGAGTATACTACATTAGTTGGGATCTCTAAAATTCATAAAGACCACATAACATTGACTACTGACAATCAGGTTCCAGTTCAAATGATATTTTGCCTAAAGGAACAGAATAAAAGAAAGATCAATTCGCACAAGTGGGCACTGAAGGCTTTTGCACCTGTCCTAAACCCCAATGTTATTATCTTGTTAGATGTCGGAACAGAACCAGAGAACAAATCACTTTACAAGCTTTGGAAGAGTTTCAAAGATAATCCGCAAGTTGCAGGCAGCTGTGGTGAAATTAAAGTGAGCTTGGGAAATCGATGGAAATTATTACTAAATCCTATGGTTGCTGCTCAAAATTTTGAGTACAAGACTTCCAATATCTTAGACAAACCCATGGAAAGTGTCTTTGGATTTGTGACTGTTTTGCCTGGTGCTTTTTCGGCCTACAGATACGAAGCTCTTCTAGGTGACCCACTAGAGAAATATCTCAGGGGAGAAGATTTGAAAAAGAACAACGATGATGGTATTTTCAATGCCAACATGTACCTAGCTGAAGATAGAATTCTTTGCTTTGAACTAATAGCCAAAAGGGATAGCAATTGGATTCTAAAATATGTTAGTACCGCCGGTGCTTATACAGATGTCCCCGAACAATTGGACGACTTCATCTCGCAAAGAAGAAGATGGTTGAATGGTTCCTTTTTTGCTGCTGTTTATTCTGTATGCAACTTCTACAAAGTGTGGTCTTCGGGTCACAACATTGCTAGAAAACTACTGCTGCAAGTTCAATTCTTTTATCAACTTTTGAGCTTGCTAGTCTCCTGGTTCTCGCTTGGATCATATTATCTCGTTTTCCGGATTTTAAGTTGTTACTTGGCCGAACCAAGTTTGCATTTTGCTCCAGGTAACGTTCTATCTGTTTTCTTCCTATGGTTATACATGGCATCTTTGACAACTACATTTGTTCTATCATTTGGTAACAAGCCCAAGGGAACAAAAGTTTTTTATCTCATCATTGTCATTTTCTTTGCTGTGTTGATGTGCTACATGATATTTGCTGCCGTTTTTCTTTCAATTAAATCAATCAATGAGATAATTAATGAAAATACAAATCATTTTGAATGGAAGTTTTTGTTTGCTGACACTCAGTTTCGAAACTTGATTATCGCCATAGCCTCCACGTATGCTCTCTATTTTATCGGTTTTCTGCTCTTCCTGCAGCCGGTTCATATGATCACCAGTTTTGTTCAATATCTACTGTTATCTCCTGCTTACGTGAATGTTCTCAATATCTACGCTTTTTGTAACATTCATGATATTTCTTGGGGAACAAAGGGACAGGACAAGGTTAATGATTTGGGTATCGCAAGAAAAGGTGCAGCCGGAAATGATGAGTTAGAAATTGTCATTCCAACCACAAAGTATCAAATTGACTATGGCTACTCGAAAATGGTCAGGGAGTTGATGACACCGCTGGCATACGACGATGGTTCCAACTCGGTTGACCCAGATGAGAAGGATAAGTTCTATTTTGCTTTCTTCCGGTCAATGACTGTATTGTTTTGGATGTTCAGCAATTTCATTTTAGTTGCAGTAGTGACGAACACTGGAGGTTTGTCGCAGTTCCAAAACGCGGATAACAATGATGGAATATTACCACAGCAAAAGACATTTATTTTTCTCTCTGTTATCCTTTACATTGTTGCATTCATGGCCTTGTTCAGATTGGTAGGTAGTATAGTTTACTTGATCCAACGAGCTCTCAACAAGATCGGAGTCAAAAATTGAACCGACAAACTAAGCGGCACATTCATCTATATACACTTACATACCCTTATCATTAAGGTAATTCTAGGCAAGTCTAAGTTAAAACGTGTATTTACAGGAGAGAGTTCCGTGACCCTTGGGCATAGGGCGGTCTTAAAATCCATAAAACGATCTGCCTGAATCATTTACCCCACTCTTCTTTTCAGCAAGAGCAAGGATTCTTTCCATTTTCTCATTGGTAAACCCATCGTTAATGTAATATGACTTGGTACTCCTCAATTTTTCATCAATGGAGAGTAGATTCACGTAACCAAATCGTCCTCTATAATCGGATTTACCCTTCGGTACGATCAAGCTATCCACTTTGACAAGCTCATTATATGTGGTGAACCCATTCCAATTGAGCTTCTCAAGAATTATCGTCTCACCCTTCACCAAGTTTTCATATACTTGCGGTTTTGTGGTATCATATACTCTCCATACTCTCGACACAACTGGTTCAAATAAGTATGTTACCACTGGAAATGGTATTAAAGATAAAATTGCGATCATTTGACAAATTTCAGTGTACACTAACCCCGTTCTTTCCATCAAGTAGCCAAACATGACACCAATTGCACCAAAAGCCAATGACAATCTCTTCGAACCAATGACAAAATTGATCAAAGGGTTCTGATAGATGGGTAAATTTCCCAACCTGTACTTTTTATCGAGCTTCAGATTGTGGAAACTTGTTCCATGTGTTCTGTACTTGATCTGGTATTCTTCTCCCAGGTTTGGCACGTAATATGTCTTTTGGTCTTCTCCCATCTTAATCTTTTGTAGGACTTTAGTGGAAGACGTGAAAGATCGGACCAAACATCTCTGAAGTAAGATGTTGTTCTTGGTAGATTGGGGAATCCCTATTCTTAAATTGAAAAGCGCTGACATTTTTTAGTGGAGAGATCTCGGGGGTCCTGTTTACCTCTGTAGCAGACCTGTATTTCTCTTCAGAAGCACGCTCGTTCTTCTCACTTGTATCTGATGCATCACAAACCCGTGTCCGATACGGTGGCTATGGTCATAGTATGGTATGGTATTGCTTGTCTTTCTTGTCGTGCTTGTATCAGCGAAAAACAAATTTTCATTTCTACATTCCCACCGATTCGATGTCTTCTGTCACATCTGGGAAGCGGGAAGAGAGAAGTGGAAAAGGATCCACAGTATACGGTAACCAGCCAACAGATCAGCAATCACCTGTTAGTTTTTGAACTTGAACTGATTAAGAGGTCCCCCCGTCTTCTAAGCAAATTTCACAGGTCACCATCAACAAAAACGCAGTAGCCATGGATTCCGCAGACTCTTCCAGATACGTTCCTGATTACAGAAAGGCAAACTTCAAAAACAAGAATAGATTCCAACAAGATGAAGTCAGAAGAAGAAGAGAGACCCAACAAGTTGAATTAAGAAAGCAGAAGAGAGAAGATATGCTTTCTAAGAGAAGAAACTTCAACACTGTTGACGGTACCACCATCAGTGGTTTGCCTGAATCCGACGATGAAGATGGCAACTCCACCGATGATTATAACAACGATCAAATGTTCTACACTCAACTTCAACAAGAATTACCAGGCATGATTGAGAAGATTAACTCTGGTGACTTGGAGAGTCAACTTGAGGCTACTATTAAATTCAGACAAATCTTATCCAAGGAAAACAACCCTCCAATTGATTTAGTTATCGAATCTGGAGTGGTTCCTACATTTGTTGAATTCATGAAGGGTGGTCCAGAAGTCTTACAATTAGAGGCAGCATGGGCCTTGACCAACATTGCATCTGGTTCTAGTGAACAAACTAAAATAGTTGTTGATTTAGGTGCAGTTCCATTATTTGTTCAATTATTGTACTCTCCATCACCAGAAGTTAAGGAACAAGCCATCTGGGCATTAGGTAATGTTGCGGGTGATTCATCCGGTTACAGAGACTATGTCTTAGGTTGTAACGCAATGGATCCTGTCTTATCATTATTCCAATCATCCAAGATTTCATTGATCAGAACTGCTACATGGACATTATCCAACTTATGTAGAGGTAAGAACCCACAACCAGATTGGCAAATTGTTAGAAGTGCATTGCCAACGTTGGCTAAGTTAATTTTCAGTGTTGATGTGGAAACATTGATTGATGCATGTTGGGCTATCTCCTATTTATCTGATGGTACCCAAGATGCCATCCAAGCAGTTTGTGATGCAAGAATTCCAAAGAGATTGGTTGAATTATTAGGTCATGAATCTACATTAGTTCAAACTCCAGCATTGAGAGCTGTCGGTAACATTGTAACCGGTAGTGATTTGCAAACACAAATTGTCATCAATGCTGGTGTTTTACCAGCACTGGGCCCATTATTGAGATCCACTAAGGAATCCATTAAGAAGGAAGCATGTTGGACCATTTCTAACATCACTGCTGGTAACCCTGATCAAATTCAAGCAGTCATTGATGCTAATTTGGTACCTCAAATAATCAAGCTTTTGACCACTGGTGACTACAAGACGAAAAAGGAGGCATGTTGGGCACTATCCAATGCTTCATCCGGTGGATTATCTAGACCTGATCAAATCAAATACTTGGTGAGTCAAGGATGTATCAAGCCATTGTGTGATTTGTTATCCATTGCAGATAATAAGATCATTGAAGTCACACTTGATGCGATTGAGAACATTTTGAAGATTGGTGAACTTGAGAAGGAATCTAGAGGCTCTAATATCAATGAGAATGCCATCTTCATTGAAGAGGCTGGTGGTGCAGATAAGATTTTTGAATGTCAAAGTAATGTCAATGACAAGATTTACGGTAAGGCATTCCACATCATTGACACGTATTTCTCAGATGATGCACAAGACGATATGGCTAATTACGATAACATGCAACCAGAAGTTGCTGCAGATGGCCAACAGTTTGGTTTCAATGTCGACTCCAAGCTCCAAGATGGTGGATTCAACTTCAACTAGGGTAGTTGCTAAGTCCGACACTCCTTCGGCGGGAAGTAAGGAGAAGTAAGAAGTTATTGTTATTATCCGAGTCCATGATAGCAATGGTATATGGCTGCTTGACTTTCTCTCTTCCCTCTCTTCACTTAATGCATTAACGAGCGAAACTACAGTTTTTCTCTCTTTCTCCTTTCTTAATACACTTTCCCTTTCCTTTCCTTTCTCCTTTTCCCTCTTCTCCTCTTCCTCCTCTTATCTTTCCCTCTCACTTTTATCTTTTTTATAAATCTCTCTCTCTCTTATAGTTCCTTGTCATTTCCACTTTCATTTGTACATCTCTACTGATTTTATACTGTTACAGAGTTATTCGTAATGCAATAAATAATTTGCAACGTGCGTTCAGCGCAGTACAGCATTTATCGAGTCTTTGATGGAAAGATTAAATTAAAAATTATAAACTAAAACTAGCACTAGTGTAATGGGTAATGGGTAATGGGTAAAAATCTTTTGTTGGAAGTGTTTTTTTTTTCGATATAAACGAGGGAAGGGAAGGGAAGGGTAATTGAGTTGAGTTGAGTTGAGTTGAGTTGAATTGAGGTATGCGAGATCGCTAGTCATCTAGCAGATGAAATAAGTAATGAAAGAAAAGGGAGAATGATTGGATAGTTGAACACAACTATAACAACATAGCAGCAGCAGCACAACCAACGGCACCGACAGACCAGCCAATGACTGAGTTCTTCATAGTGAATGGGTTGTTGATTGCGTGAGCTGCATCGCCCTCGTAAATGGTGGTGGTGGTTTCATCGTGATGGGTGTTGTTGAACTTACCATGCTTGTGAGTACCAGTAGAAGTAGAGGTAGAATGAGATTCGTGATGGGTGTTGTTGAATCTACCGTACTTGTGAGTACCAGTAGAGGTAGAAGTAGAGTGAGATTCATGGTGAGTGTTGTTGAATCTACCGTACTTGTGGGTACCGGTAGAGGTTGAAGTAGAGTGAGATTCATGGTGAGTGTTGTTGAATCTACCGTACTTGTGAGTACCAGTAGAGGTAGAAGTAGAGTGAGATTCGTGATGGGTGTTGTTGAATCTACCGTACTTGTGAGTACCAGTGGAAGTAGAAGTAGAGTGAGATTCATGATGAGTGTTGTTGAACTTACCGTACTTGTGGGTGGTGGTTGGACCGGACATGGTAACGGTAACAGTAGTGGTTGGCTTGTGTGCTTCAGCTTCTGCTACTGGAAGGGCAGCAGCATTTGCGGCGGAGACCAATAAACCGGCGGTTAAAACAGTAGAGAACTTCATTGTATTTGTATTATATTTTTTTGTTTGTTTAAGAGGACAAAAGATAAGAAACTTCAGTAGTGTGGAATCCCTCTTCGTTCAATGGTATTTTGGTAAGTATTAGCACTGGAAACTGAACCTATGCTTTGAACTAGTGTGAAAGAATTGCTTTAAAACTGTAGGTTTGAGGCAATTGAGTTGTTTGATATATTATCGCCGTATACTGAATTAATTGAACAGTATATTTTCAACGGGGGATAGCAATGGAGAAAATATTGTTAACAGTCGATAGCAACGAGAGAAGGACAAGTGTCTGGTACTGGACGGTGGTCTAGGGTTAGTTGCAGTCCGATAGAAGGCGTGCAAACGGGCGAGCGAGCGAGCGGGCACCAGGAAGCGGATAGCAGCTACGAGCAGAGCAGACAGCGACTCTTCTCTGGCCGCTGATTGAGTCCGCTACTGGCCACTACGTAGTGCGTACTGGGTACGCGGCATTTTATTTTTATTTTCATTTCCATTTTCATTTTCATTTTAAATCTAATCGCGAAATGCGAAATTCCGCTAAAAGCCAGCTTCTCCGCCGGGCGGGGGCCGAAATGCCGGCGATTCGGGGGCACCCGCGCTCTGATTGGCTGGCCAGTTGCAAGCAGCCGCCTGCCCAATGGGGCAATGCGTCAACAACAAGGCGGGTGTGGCGGGTGTGGCGCAGCAAATTGCAGAATAACGGCCAGTGTGCGAGTCGAACCGAGGACACGCAGCCTTTTCGAGAGCCCGAAACCTGAAACACGGCGCAGCAGGGGCGTCGAGTCTCCGGAAGTCGTCCTAAGTGGGCTGTGACTGTTCGAACACAAGCTCAGCTCAGTAACAACCACAACCACAAGCATAAGCATTCCAACACAAACCCACTACAGCACAGCACAGCAAGCGCAAGCAACTATGATATCTGCCCACACACCTGGCACAAGACGCTTGCGGGCGAATACCGCAGCACATGGCGCATCTGCTGGTTTGGATGCACCAGATGCTTACCCCTTCAAGAGGGCGAGAATCACTAGGCGTACGTTTGGTTCCGCCGCTGAAGTGCCCATCGTTTTAGACTCATCCGACAACGATAGTGACAGTAATAACAACTCAGCTTCAGACGATGACCTCGAGAGAGCCATCGTCAAAATAGCAAAGACAAACTCTCTCAGTGATGTTAGCCACAATGCTAACCAAAAAATGAGCGTAAAATCTAAATCCAGGGCAAAAACAACAACCAAATTGTCATCTAAGGATACTTCTCACACCAAGCCCAAATCTAAGGCTACATCTAAATCTAAATCAAAGTCAAAATCTGCGCCTACGGCTGCCGACGCTACACTAGCATTGAAGATCACTAATGTCCCCAGAAAAACCGCCCCTACCACTACCTCTAGACTAACTATAAATTTGGCAAAGGTGGCGGCTATGGAGGCGCCTACGCCCATGCCCACGCCCACCATCAGGGATACCAGAAAATCACAAAATGGCGCGACAACTACAAGCAGCGAGGACCATCTTGTACCGTCGCAGGCATCAGATTCCAATTCTGCTGAAAATAAAATAGCTTCAAATGGTTTTTCAAGCCCCGGTTTAAAGAAGATAACCCTTGTTTCCCCTTCTCCACCTCCACCTCCACCTCCATCATCAGATTCACTTGCTACTGTCAAATCCGCCGCTCCCAATAAAGTGGACGAAAAGCTGGCTGTATCAATAGCCTCGACTGTTTCGCGAATGCTTGATGTAGCTGAACCAAAAGTTCCGGCCAAAAAATGCATTCCAACTCACGTCATGGAAAGTATTCCGAAACACACTGCTGATTCAGCACCGAAATCCAACACCACTAGTGTAAATTCACTATCCCCTGCTTCAATCTTATCGCTCACTTCATCATCTGCAGGATCGACGCCTTCTCCGATAGTCAACTCGAATGATCTGACGCATAACTTCCCACCAAATTCTCTGAAACCATCATCCCAGCCTATTCAGTTTGGAGATAAATCGATGAATCAAAGGCAAATAGAGATCGATAAGATTAAAGAAAGAATCCAAGAGAAGATCAAACTTTCTCAAGCGAAAGCGAGAGAAAGATTGAAACTCAAGGAATTCGCTAAAAAGAAGGCTAGAGAAGAAGAAAAAAATTTCATCCCCGTTTTTGACCCTTCAATTCACAAATCATACAAGGATATATATTCAAAGAGTTGTATCAGTTGTGCGAAGAAGGGTAGAGGCGAATATTGTAATAGACAGCAACCCTGTGATATATGCGTCGGTAAGAGGCTGAAAAATTGCACTTTCCCCGCTGATGCGGAAGTTGCCATCCCGGCAAAACATTCCAATCGTTCGGGCTCGGTAGCTAGAACGTCTAAAGATTTTGCTCATATCGCTTCATCTCTGAAGCATGCAAATAGAGATACACGTGTTGATGACACTAATGGTAGTGGACATGATCATGACAAGGTTACAGCTAAGGCTAAGAGCACGGTTAATGCCAATGGTAATGCTAATGGTAATGATATTGGTAGTGGTAGTGGTAGTGGTAGTGTTAACGGCAACGGCAACGGCAACGGCAACGATGTGAGGAGTACTCTGGTGACTAGTACCGTAAACAGTAAAAATACAGCACTGGAGGACTCTTCCACGTACGATTCTGGGAGTGATGATGATTCGGTGGTGAAAACTATTGGAAGTGCCAGATCAGGCAGAAATTCGAGAAAGTTGGCTAAGGCAGTTTCGTACGACGAAGATGATGATGATGATGCTGATGTTGACAACTCTGATAGTGAATCTGAGGGTGATAGCGATGTGATATCATCGGAATCAGAGGGTGATGAGGACTATGAATTTCAGGTGGAAGATGAATTAAAACTTCCGCGTAAAGAGAAGCGGGCGGAAAAGACTCGAAATAGGAAATCCAGATCCCCGAGCGACAACTTTGAGAGGGCTCAAAAAATACTCAGGACATTGGAATTTGAAAAGAGAGATGTCGACGTCTATACAGCTGGAAGGCGTCGTAGAGCTGCCGCTGCTACTAGGGCTGACTACTACATTCCAAGTGACAACGAGAATCCTGAAGATAGCGGTTACGCTGAAGCGGAAGCGAGAAATGAACAGGTCATTTTGAGTGAGGATGAAGAACAGAGAAGGCTGTTGAGAGGAGAACTAGACGCTGAATATCTTGAGACATTGAGAAAAGAGAGAGAAAAGAAATCGAAACCTGTCTTAGATGAGAGTGATAGTGAGGAAGATGAAATGTTCTTCAACTAAGCTTGACATGAAGCGAAACAAATTGTATATTATGTAACGAAAGGAACCTTTATCCCGCGACCCGCGACTTTTCGATAGGAATTACACACGCTTCCGATGACTCGAATTGTCTATCAGGGACTAATAATAAGCATGAGCGTGTGCAAACATAAAAAAAATGTGGCGGGTGTGTACACATTCTGTCGCAATGGACTGAGTATTATCGAAATAATTACAGTTAGGCAATGGAGCTTTTTTCCCTCTCAAAAATATCATGCTGACAAAGAATCCCAACTCCGAAAGAAAACAAATTCCCCAATACGGTATTTTAATTCCTAATCGGGCAATTCTCAGTTCATGGTACTCAGGGACAAAAGGGGTCGGAAAATTAATTTAGCTTGCACAAGAAGAAAAGTTCTAGAAATGAATAATAAAGGAAAAGTGGAACGTGAGAAGTGAGAAGTGAAAAATTATGACAGGTGGGAGGTGGGAGGAGTTACTGAGATCCAATGAGAGCTGTCACGTGCGGGTCAGAGAAATCATAACCGCACATTTCTGCCCAAGCTGGATTGTAGTCTTGTTTCATCCATTCACTCTGCAAGGCGTTAACTTGCAACATCAATCCCGCCTCGATGTGCCATCCGATATGGCAATGGAATGGGAAGACACCCGGGTTGTCGACAACGAATCTCAATACGGCGAATCCGAAAGGAGCAACATTCACTGTATCCCTGAGAGATGGGTTTGTGAGGTCCAATCTATCAGAGTGACTCTCATAGAAGTCAGGATAGAAGGAACCTTTATTGGCATTTGCCAAAACCCAGAACTTGTAACCGTGCAAGTGGAATGGATGGGAACCGTCATCGAAATTATTGATCAAGAGATCGACAATCATACCACGCTTATCAAGGTTCAAGATGTATTGATTTTCAGTGAATGTTGGTGTGTTTTCCACATGAGAATTCGTTCTAAAAACATTGTTGAAAATCAATTCATGCATAGAGGACGTGTTTGAGAGTCCTCTCCAAGAGTAATCATTGAAGTATGCAAATGTCATTTGGTTGGCACCCTCGTTGAAGGAAACGTCGAGCTCTACATAATAATCTGCTCTATTGGAACCATTTTTGTTCAATGGGACTTGGCCATTCAAAGTTCTCAATTGATCTTCAGGGAATCCCAAACATTTTGGAGAACCACCATCATATTGCCATGTCTCCTTTGTCGTTGGAACTTGGTACACGTTGTTGTAAGAGACGATTGCCATCACATCAGTGGCAAAATCCGGATTGTCGTCAGCCAAACAAAATTGGTTGAATCTAGCATGAATCCAGTATGCATCAGTATCGGTGGATGTCCTGTTCATGAAGAATGAGTATCTCTGTCCAACGGCAACATCGACATAGTCGGACTCCAATGGTTCAAGCAAAGTTCCGTCGGTTTCGATAATGGTCAATTTATGCAGGTCAATAGAAAATTTGAATGGTAGGAAAAATCCCACGTTGGCGATTCTCACTCTGTAAATGGAGTTTGGATCGAAGTAAGTTGCAGTTTTGTATGTACTCTTCCCATCTGCTGGAGTGAAATAGCTGGCTTGTGAGTAAGTACCGGAAATCAAACCCGCATCAGGAGTTGGTTCACTGTTCTCATTGTCTGGAATCATGTAAGTGTCTAGAAGGTCAGCTGCATCTTCATAGTAATAATCATTGACTACGTAGATTCTGTCGGCATCATAATATGTCAGGTTGGAATCTTCAATTGGAGAATGCAAGATCACAGGACCGTATACACCATCGGCGTACTGGGTACTCCAATGAGAGTGATACCAGTAAGTACCATACTCCTTCTCACCTGTTGGAATTCTGTAAGTATAATTCCCACCTGCAGGTATTGGACACACATTAATTGACGATGCGCCATCATCGAAGGTATTGTTTGGATAAAAGAGACCGTGAAGATGGAATGAGACTGGTTCGTCATCCATCTGGTTTTGAACGTGCAAGAAGATAGTATCACCAGAGTTGGCTTCCACTAGAGGGCCCGGGAATTGTCCGTTAATGACCGTCAAATTCCGTATTGCACCATTAATATCAGTTTTCAATAGAGTGGTTATGTTGAAATAATAATGTCTCTCCTTGGGGGTACCGAAATCATTTCTCCAGAATTGCAAGTTGGATGTGTAATTATTTGCGGTGTCGAGTCTCCATTCTGATGAAGAGTTGGTTGTTTGTCCAAGTGGTACAACGGCTGCAAATTCCTTATTGTCGAGGGTTGATGTTACTCCCTTGTGTTTGTGGAGAGTCGAATTATCCTTGAGCAGAAAGAGCAAAAACAATAAAGATAGCAGACACGTTATAGCGGCTGAAGTGACAATAATGAAAGCTTTCCTTTTGTACAGGGGTTTGCCTGGTTTCAAATTATCTTTAGCCTGCTGGAATTGGTCTCTATCATTCTCTGATGTCGGTATGACGTTCTCTTCTGTTTCGAGGAATGGATTCTCTGCGTTCTCCACGCTCTGCAGATGGTCCAGCTGTATGTCTTGCGCTGGCATATTGTGTTATCGTCTGGTGCGCGGTGTTAAAATTTAATTGTTCCAGTCTCCGGGAGTGAAATGCCGATTGGCTGTAATGGCGATTGGCGATGGGCGATGGGCGATGGTGAGTGAACAGCAGAGTTCTTGAGGGCGGCCACTGCATCCTTCTCGGCGAGCAGCAGCTTATATAGGACCGCTGTCGCCAGGGGCCGTGGCAGCAGCCAGCAGCCAACAGGGTCCCCCCACCTGCTCTTCGTCTTCGGTAATAATTCGTCTCATGACTCGTGCGCTGCTCAATTAACGCTTTCCGCCTTAAGCGCCAGCAATGAAACGGCCCCACAGCCACAGCCACGTGCAACGGCTGTTTTCTTCTTGCCGCAGCTCGTAGTCCTAATTTATGACGCTGCTTAAGCTATACATGTACGCGTAGTACGTAGTCCAAGGGTCCCGCGGGCACGAGTACCCTTTACACTTTACACGCTACGAATTACATTATCGGGCCACCTTATTGGACAGGGGACGCAGCAGGGCGGACCGCAACCGCAACCGCAGTGAAGAACTCCGAGCACAGACACTCGTGCGCATCAGCACGGGCCCACCTGTTCCACACGAGACACATGTACACGAACTCCGTGAAGGTGCGCTGTGCACTAGCTGGGTCGGTGGAACCAGCGTGTTTCCGGACGTGGGTCTTGATGTCCTGGCTGCCCGGATGAAACTTTGTGTTGTTGATATTAGTACCCGTGCCTAGCTTACGGTTGACGTACTCGTAATTGATCCCGCCGTTCTTATCAAATGCCTTCCACAGAAGAGTATTGGTCCTTGTCATCCCTGTGGTGCTGTTGGCATCTCCTATGAATCCAGCATCCTGCAACTCGCTACGCGATCTCAATATGTACTGTCTCGATGGCACATTGATGTAACTGATGCAGCTGTGGAAAAGTTCCCATTCATTTTGTGGTTGGAAAAGAGGTACACCACAGTACAGTTCAAGTGCAATCAGTGCCACTGACCAAATGTCAATCTTATCATCATAGCGACATCCAAGTAAAACTTCCGGTGATCTGTAGAATCGAGATTGTAAATAACTGTATTTCAATTGCCCCTTACGGCACGAAGATCCAAAATCAATTATCTTGACACCTCCTTCCCTAGTGAGCATGATATTCTCAGGTTTCAAATCACAGTGAATAACATTCTCAGAGTGGAGATAACATAATCCCTCTAAAACTTCCTTAATTATGTTCCTCACTATGTACAATGAAAACCCCCTATATTGATTAACTTGAATTGCCTCATACAAAGACACACCGAGTAACTCAGTGACAATGCACATATGAGACCGGAAATTGAAATGTTCGTGATATTTTAGAATGTTTCTATGCTGAAGATTCCTTAGAATTTTAACTTCTTCAACAGATTGTAATAGCCATTTTGGGTCATTGGATATGATTTTGCATGCAAATCGAACAATGGCACCTTGTTCATCTGCATATGAATGGTCAATCACAGAAACAACAGATCCAAACGCACCCTTCCCCAAAATTGAGCAAATCTCATATTTATAGCTTATATGGTCACCACGAACTAACCGGTAATTAAATTTGTGGTCATCAAATCCATAATTGTTTCTCAAATTTCTCATATCTCCCTTAATTTTCTTTTCCTTATCTGAACCAGTAAAATATATCCTAGGATATTGTGCTATCCTTTCAAACATTGTCAACTTCTCGAAAAGATCCGGTCTTTTCGAACTCAATTCTTCATATTTGTAAGGATCACGCTTCTGTATACCACTGTTATAATCAACCGTATAGTTTTGCAACTTGCTTCTAGTCGAGGTGTGAGTGCTCAAAATACCCATGAGTTCGCTCATAGAGCTGATTTTTTCCTTTGCAGCAGAAGCCGGTGATAGTGTAGGCGTCGTCGTGGCAGTGGCAGTGGAAGTGGAAGTGACCGTGGCGTGGTTAATAAAGGAAGATCGAAACTTCAGCGAATTGTTCACCTTGGAACTCGCCGGATTGGTTGTTTCATTGGTTTTCGGTTGCATGATACTCGATCGTCGAGAATTTATTGAAGAAACAGATGGATGTGTCGAATAATGAGCAGTGGTGTTCCTATTTCTCGTGTCCTGTTTGGACTCCAGCCGACTCATTGGCTTCACCGTAAGACCATTTTCATAATGCTGCTTGTTAGTTCGCATCGATGAAAGCCTTGAAGAATGTGGTTCCGCCGGTATATTCGCAACTTCTGTGATAGGTGTGGTTATGATTGAATGACGTTTTCGATTTGAGACGCTGCTCAGACTCGGTGATCTCGGTATCTTTGATTCACTGATTGATAACTCCGAAATTCT
>JAMYHI010000438.1:0-18018 GCA_025531525.1 Pichia sp. P7020A | reverse complement strand
ACGGTGGTGTCTGGGTAGGTAACACAAGAGGTACCAGTAACAGTCTCAGTGTTAGTGACGGTAACATCAGCTTCAGCGGAAGTAGTGGTCAATGGACAGTAGGTAGTGTAAACGGTGGTACCTTCAGTAACAACGGTTAAACCAGTGGTGAGGGTCTTCTCGGAACACTTGTTTTCGGAACAAGAGGTAATAGTAATGAGGGTGGTGGAAAGAGCGGTTTCGGTAGATGGAACAACTGGAGTCAAAGTGTGGCACTTGTTGTCGGAACAAGAGGTGATGGTGACAGAAGAGGTAGAGATTTCAGTTTCAGTGTTGGTTGATTCACCTTCTGAAGTAGTGGTTGGAGTAGTGGTTGGAGCGGTGTTGGTAGTTGGAGTGGTGGTTGGGGTAGTAGTAGTTTCACCACTTGGGTTAGAGGAGGTTGCAGTGACAGTAATAGTGAAGTCTTGGTCAGCTCTCTTTTCAATGAGTTGTGGAAGACCACCTAAGCTGACGACAAATGTAGCAACGTAAGAAGATTGCTCACCACCAGAGAGAGGACCGTTAAGGGAGATTTCAGCAGCAGTGTCTTCAGAGGAGAAGTCAATGTCTGCGGAGATGTCAATGGAACCTGCAGTGGAGTCAGAGGTGACTGAGAATGGAGTACCGGATGGGGAGTAGACACCAGAGATTGCTTCTGGAGAGAAGGTGAATCCGTTACCTGCGTCACCTTCGATGGAGAAGGAGGAGAAACCGGAGTTTGGCAAGTTCAAGTCAATGTAGATTTGACCATCGTAGAAGTAACCAGAACCGGATGGAACGTAAGAAACGTTGGAGTAGGTTGCTGCGGATGCAGAACCGAGAACAGCTAATGCTTGAGCAAGTTGAGTGAGCTTCATTGTGAATATAGCGAGTGTAAGCGGGTTGGTGTTAAAGATAAGATCAAAAAGATTAAAGGACCCCCACAGAGTTAACAATCAGTATCGAACATGGGAAACAAGGAGGGTTTTGCCCTCCTTTTATAGATAAAAGAATGGCTGCAATGTCAATCGTGCAAATTGGACGCAATCCGGTGATGTGTGCATGTGGTCTGCTACCTTCAGACTCACTAATATTGTATAATTATTCTTTCGGGCTGTATAATTTATCGCATAACGCGGTCTATTTTGGTCCCCAGCAAATTTAGTTTAGCGTGTGGCTGGTTTGAGCTAAAAATTACGATAAATTCTTCCCCGCTAAACCCGGGCACACAATAGCGCGCCAATCGCGCAGCAAAGCGCAGCCAAGCGCAATATTAATATGGCCCCGGCTTCCGGATTCGGATTCGGATAATTGCAGCTGTTCATGTTTGCTCTCCTTAATTTTAACTTAAGCACAGTTCATGCGCGTGTGGCCGGCTGTTCCGGTCGAGGCGGGTGGTGCTCGGGACGAAAGAGACCGTACGTCGCGACATGACGAATTTGCCACAATAGATTATCTATTTAAAGGGCCATAGTTGGGGCACTAGATATTTAATGTGGATGCGCTGTTGCGATATAAATTGGCATGTGCAAGCTCTATAGCACATCAAATTTGTGCCTGAGCTATCACACATGTGTGTGTCATGTGCCCGCAAATTTGTGTGACAATTTACCTAAGCAGCTGTATATACGTGGGCACTCCGAGAAGCACTTTAAATAGCTCTGTACTATAGATATAAGCCTGGCAGTGGCCATATATACGCGCGTTGCAACGTTAATAAGTTGATCGAACCCCGGTAATTGGAAAACTTACTCCACTCCGGTCGAGCTTATAAGCTGATATAGCTCGACTCGATACGGTAGACGTAAACCTATAAGTCCGATGTGGTCCCACTAGAGCTAGAGCTATATGGCGAATGTATATACAATTCAATTACAGAACAGCTAGCGCTAGTTAAATCAATGGCTAGCTATATGTATATACGAATTCAACTATATAGCTTCGATCAGGTCGATTATATAATTTGCATTAACAATTTAAACTGTAAAGCTTCAGCTATAGGTATAGGTGTACTAACTTCTCCGGAAGAATAGTAAGCTCAATATTGTCCGTGCTGCCAATTATAGACTTCCAGCTTACAATAGGAAAGCAACTAGCAGCTTGTAATGTGTATAACTATTTTGGGTGGGACTGATATCACAATATTAAGCTGTACGTATAGTACTGAGAGTCTGTGAAAAAAGTTACGGATTCACCGATTGATGAGCTACTGCAACATGTAATAACGAGACCCAGCCCAACCCAAAACCAACCTTGGGCCAAGCCAGATAGCTAGCTAGGTAGAGCTTTATCTAAGCTATAGTATAATTCACACATTACAGTTGACGGGTATACTCGATAAGCCAATTTCCTTTTGCCTTAAATCATGCAAAATTGAATTTCATGTTTCCAGCTCTTAATTCCATGGCCATTACGCGCGCGTAGTGCACCCATGCATAGTGATTTGTTATAAGACAAATTCATGTTGGGCGCGGTACAGGAAATTGTATAGCGATACCCGGTACCCGGGTACCATGGGTCGCTTGGAGCTATACTAGCACGGCTGGTACTGCAGGCATGCACCATGGCACACAACGTGCATACGCGTGTGTTTGAATATATTGTTTTGATTTTACCGGTCGAAGCTTTAATTGAATCCACATGTGCACTTTGAACGTATAAATGGAGCTTATAAAAATTGGTCCTATACTGTTACATTATATGTTCTATATACGTCACTTGTTTTGTATGTACACTAGTTATGCATATTAAAGCTCTGGACTGCGATCGCTCTAGCATGTGTATGCAGATGATCAATTATATAAGCAATTTGAAGCTCATGTGTGCATGTGCAGCACATGTGTGGCGCCCGACGATCTATAACTATATTAAAACTCGAGGTGATCGGATTAAGCTCGCGGGGTCGGAGTTCGAAGTTCGGAGTTCGGTATGCATACATGCATACATGTATATACGCGCTCTGTAGCTAGTTACTATTAATATGACAACCCGCAATTTGTGTATCGAAATGCGTTGTTGACATATAACTTCTACGTTATATATGCCATAGCGTCCCATTAGCATGCACGGTACAGTCACCATGTTGAATTTGCATGATTTGGTAAATTTGAAAATATACATGCACGAATTTTTGATCATTAATGTGTCGTTCCAGTATACATATATTCAATGTTTGATGCCCATGCATGCGATAAATTTACATTGTTTGTTAGCTTCTCCTGTCTTCCGCGTCATCTCAGTGTACATATACGAACAAAACAAGGCTAAATGTCAACACGATTTTGACTTCCCGTGTATGGATATTTTTACTGTATTTGGCATGAGCATTTTATTCAATCCTAAAATAGTTGAGTAACGTAAGCAAGCTCTTGCATGCCACTTCACCAGTCTCCGTATCTAGTAAATCTGGTTGGTAAACTGACGGCATCGGCACGTCTGTTGCCACCGCCCATGTCGTTTTTCTTGCGTCCAAAGCGGATATTCTTCATACTAATTCCAGACGTTAACGACTGTCTGCCGGCAGTCTTCTCAACATACTTCAAGTAATATGAGGCACCTACCAAACTCACCAAGATGATGGTAAAAATGACACCAATGATACCTCCAAACCAGCCGTACGACTCCTGGTCATTTCCAGGCACCTTCACGTTCATACCAAACAACCCAGTGATTAAGTTCATGGGAACTAAAATCGTACCAAGTAGAGTCACTTTAGAAAGCATGTCCGTCACTTGGATGTTGGAGTAGAAAGACTCAACTTGAAGTTGCGCAAGATAGTTAGAGTGGGAACGACTGAAAATCTTCTCATAGGATAGCAACGATTGAAACATGGTGATAATATGATCCTGAATATCACCAAGATACAATGCAATGTCCGCACTAGGTTTAGCTTGTGCTATTTGTTGCTTGCTGTTACTACGACTGTCAAAATTTTCATCGTGATGTGCCCCTGGGTGACGTAAACTATACTTATCATCGGCATCTTCGTTCTTTGCTGTCTTTTGACGATGTGCCTCAGCAGCCTCCTCGTGACATCGTTTAGCAAACATCTTGATAACATCGGCCTTACCTTGTAGAAGACGCATCAACGTCATAACTTTTCTTCTCGATTCTCCAATCTTCAACAACATGCTTCCAAAATCGTTGTCCTGAGAGAGAAAAACAGAATCTTCAATGGAGTCTGCTTCGTATTCGATAGACTGAATGATAGGCGCAAATCCATCTGTAATGTCATCGATCATCGCGTAACACAACCAGTCTGCACTGACATTCACATAGTCTCTCAATTGTCTCACTCTTCTTCTCACATTGGCAGGATTGACGATAGGTGAAAAATGGAACGTCAAAATACCGCTATTGAAAACAACAATATAGACATTGATAGGTTCAAGGAAATCTTCACTCTCAGAATCTGTCTCAAAAGTGTGGAAAGACACAAAGTAGTAACTCTTGAACAATTCAACCTTTTCACGGGTTTCTTGCATTCGAATATCTTCAGCCGTCAACGGATGAATACTGAACGCTTTCGCGAGCATCTTCATCTCACTGTCTGTTGGACATGTGCAATCAAGCCACCAAATGGAGTCCTTTGGTTCAAATAGAGTCTTGAATGCTTGTCCGGGGACAACGAGAGAGGGAATGTCAGCAGCGTGGATCGTCTCCTCCATCTCACTGGAAAAGAAACTAAACCGAGTTGGTAATTCGTCTTCTTCCTCTTCATCTTCTTCATACTCGTGAATGTTTCCCTGTGGATGGAAGGTTACATTCTCAGGCTCATCCTCATCTTTCTCCTTCTCGTTACCTCCATGGTAGTAGTTCAAGTTCCCGTTTCCCTCATTGAGCATACTCACGTCGACATCATAATCTGCACTCGTACTGGCTGTACTTGCGCCGTTATTCACATTGATATTGACGTTGGGAAATTGAGACTTCTCACTCTCTTCCTCGGAGCTGAAAATGTGACCTTGGTTTTTCGGAATGTACTTTAACGCGGCGGAACTAACCTTCTCTGCACTGGTAGTCATGGAAGTTGCACCCATCTTCAAATTCTTCTCACGCTCCGAAATACGTTGATTCTCCTCACGCTGTTCCACAATGAATTCCTCAATCTCATCAAAATCAATACCTCTGATTCTCACGTGTTCTGGTAACATAGGGAAACAGACATCCTCCTCTGTCTCTTGAGACTCTCTAGAGGCATGAGAGTCCATGTCACTATCTATATCGTTGCTCAATCTCCTTCTTGAGCGGCCAGATTTGGTGGATGATGCCCTAGAGATAACCTTGGCAATGGGGTTTTCCACATATTGCACTTGGCGGCGTGAATTGGAGTTCAACATTGGAGTGGAGCCAGCAGACCTCATACTCAAGGCGTCAGAATACAAGCTGGCGTCATCCCTGGCGTGTAGGTGGGCCTGATGATGACGGTCAGTAGCATCATTGGTGCTGGGATTCGGGTTTGAGGATGATATAAGAATACCACCTGCAGTAACGGAGTCCTCCTTAGGACGAATGAGTGACTTCACTTGCTCACTAAATGATTTGGAACGACTTTTTTGGAGGTTACTACCTGTGCGTGGTTTGGTGTGATGTTGATGAGGTTTCGAATTGCCATATAAATGCTGGTGTTGTTGCTGGTGCTGATGTTGATGTTGATGCTGATGTTGATGCGGGTGTTTTTCAGAGACTGGTGGAGTAAAATGTGGACCCTTCTCTTGTTCGGCACCCATTCCTCCAGGAGCGTAAGAGTCGTTGTAGCACATGTTCAAAGGTGTTGGAGTGTTTATATTCGATGCAAAGCTGAGGTCTTGAGCATTTCCGCTTCTATATCTATCGTTGAACTTAACTGCATACTCATCGTAATCATCACCGTCGTCACCTGCAACCATCTTGTTTAGCAAATCTCTCGAAGCTAGATTTTGACTGATATTCACACTTGATGGCTTTTCAGACATAGGTTGAAGAGGTCTGAAAGAGCCAATAGAGGAGTGGGAATTGGTACGCTTCGTCTTGCGGCCTGACTTAGGAATTTGAAGATGTGGTTGCGCTTGTGTATGTGCATGTACAGTAATAGCTGCCATGGGGTGTGGAGATGGGAACTCTTGTGCCGGAATGGCATCCAGGTTGCTCTTGGATACATGCATAGAAGCGACGGATATCCTCCCTGGAAGTTCGTTGGAAGATGCAAGTTTAGAATCCGTTCTAATTGGTAGATTGGAGCTTTGTCTCCGGTGATCATCTAATTGTGAATCTCCACTAATACTTGAATGAATAGAAATTTCGTCATTTGATGAAGAGACCGAAATCGCAGACGACGATGACGATTCTCCATTGTGGCTATCATGAGACATTTTTAGTGGTGAGGTAAGTTACACTCTTCTATCTCTCTGTAATTAATAAACTGAAGGGGCTTGTTCAAACACTAACGTTGTGTTCTGCAGTTGTCAATTTAAAAATCAGGGTGGTTCTTTAGGTGACTCCATAAATCCGTGATGCGCAAAACTCTTGGGGTCAAGAAAGGCTGTTGCTGTAGTATTTATCCTAAAGCAGGTAGACAGTTGTTGTCTCGGGGTTGTACTGTGCAGTCTCTCTTTAAGGATACTCTTGACGCTGCCCACACGTTGCCTCAGTGCAAATGTACAGTACAGCCTGCATAACTAAAAAAAAAATTCAAAAAACTGCACCCACGAAATTCATGCAGCAGTTGGGCAGAAGGCAGAACAGGAAGCGCTTCCGCTTTCCGCCTTGCGCCTGACAGAACTCCGAACTTAGCTTGACAAACTTAGAAAATACAAATACAGAGGATTAGTGATGCTATACGGAAAATTGGGTTTAGGTGTAGATTTAGTAGAGGCCTTCAGCGTTGAGAACAGTGCATCCTGGTTCGCCAGCCTTACGTTCCACTAACTTACCGATGTTGTAAACGGTTTCACCTGCAGCTTGCAAGTTTTTCGTTACCTTCTCGACGTTTTCAGGTTTCACAATGACAACCATACCGACACCGAGGTTCAAAGTCTTGAGGATATCCTTGATTGGAACACCACCGGTCTTACCTAACCACTTGAAAATGGCAGGAACTTCCCAAGCGTTCAAATCCACGGATGCAGATAGGTGATCTGGAAGACATCTTGGGATGTTCTCCACTAAACCACCACCAGTGATATGTGACAAACCAATAATCAACTTCTCCTTGATGGAAGGAAGTAATTGCTTGACGTAAATTCTAGTAGGAATTAACACTTCTTCACCAATGGTTTTGCTTGGGTTCCATGGAGCATTATCCTTGTAGTCGAAGTCAGTAGCATCAATGATCTTTCTGACGAGGGAGAAACCATTGGAGTGCACACCATCAGAGGCGAGGCCTAACAGCACGTCGCCAACTTCCATCTGTTCGAGCTTTGGTAACATCTCCTTTCTCAAAACAGCACCAACAGCAGTACCGTTAGTATCATAATGACCTGGAGCATACATACCTGGCATTTCACTGGTTTCACCACCAACTAATGCACATCCTGCAAGCTTACAACCATTTGCAACACCTTCCACAAATTGCTCAGCAATTCTGATATCTAAGTGACCAATGGCAAAGTAATCGAGGAACATTAATGGTTCTGCACCTTGCACAACCAAGTCATTAACGTTCATAGCCACTAAATCAATACCGACAGTATTGTGAATGTCCATGATTTGTGCAATTCTCAATTTGGTACCAACACCATCAGTAGCACCAACCAAGATGGTTTCATCAATATCGTGGTATCCAGCTTGCTTCAAGTCGAACAAACCACCAAATCCACCAATTTCAGAATCTGCACCTGGTCTGGCAGTGGATTTCACCATCTTCTTGATGTTTTCAACTAATTGATTACCTGCATCAACACTAACACCTGCATCTTCGTATGTAATACTTATTTGCTTATTGTTTGCTGCTTTCTTGAAAGCTCTATGAGCAATATCCTTTCTGTTGTACTTACCTTCGAAGGAAACACATTCCACACCAAGGTATGCATTCTTGACTGCATCTTCTAAGCTGTCTGCAATAGAAGTAGATACAATGACTCTACCACCTGCGGTGACAATCTTATTGTTAGAGTCTAATTTAGTACCAGCATGGAAAATGTAGGTGTCTTTAGGTAATTTGGATTCGTCAATAGTGATTTCGTCACCCTTTTGGTATGCTTCTGGATAACCGCCAGCAGCCATAACAACTGTAGTGGAAGATTTTCCCTCGTAAATTTCAAAATCGACGGAGTCCAATCTATGCTCTGCAGTTGCAAGGAAAAGTTCGAGTAAATCACTCTTCAGTAATGGTAGAACCGTTTGGGTTTCTGGATCACCGAATCTGACATTGTATTCAAGAACCTTTGGTTCACCTTCTGGGGAAACCATGATACCAACAAAGAGACATCCAACCATTGGATAACCAGCCTTTCTCATACCATCAACAGATGGCTTCAAGATGGTCTTTTCAATCTTGGATAATAGAGAGTTCGTAGCCAATGGTGCTGGAGCATACGCGCCCATGCCACCGGTATTTAAACCAGTGTCATTTTCACCAATTCTTTTGTGGTCTTGTGCAGGTGGGAAATACACGTAGGAGTAACCGTCACTGACACAAAGAATGGACAATTCGTCACCTTCAAGGTATTCCTCAATGACAACTTCATCACCAGCGTTACCAAAAGCTCTGTCAACCATGATTTCTTTGATTGCAGCTAACGCTTCTTCGGTAGTCTCTGGAATCAAAACACCTTTACCAGCTGCAATACCAGATGCCTTAATGACCAATCTAGTTTCAGCCTTGAGGACGTACTCCTTAGCCTTTTCGTAATCGGTGAAATTTTCATAGCCAGCAGTTGGAATGTTATATTTCTTCATGAAATCCTTAGAAAATGCCTTAGAGCCTTCCATAAGCGCAGCAGCTTTAGATGGGCCAAAGACTGGGATACCAACCTTCTTGAAGGCATCAGCAATACCATCGACTAAAGGTTGTTCAGGACCTGGAACAACTAAGCCAATTTCCTTTTCGGCTGCAAATTCAACGAGCTTTGGGAAATCTGCTGGAGAAGAACCAATTGCAACAGTTTCAACACCTGCAAGAGATGCGGTACCTCCATTACCTGGAGCAACGTATATTTTACCTGCGTTTGGGGATTGAGATAACTTCCAAACTAGAGCGTGTTCACGACCACCATTTCCGATGACGAGAACATTGACTTTGGCGTTAGAGCCTGCAGGTGTGGACATAATAATTTGATTTATAGAGTGGGTTGATCATCGGAGGAAACCTTCTACAGTCCTGCGGCCTAGTTGTACTGCGCCTGGGAAGAAGAAGCGCAATATCCCATGGACAAAAGTGTTGAACCCCCATCCTTTAAAGGACCGCTCGCAGATGCGCAGAGCGCAGAGCTCCGAAATTTTTCGGTGCGAATTTATTGGCGGAACAAGTCAAGATCAAATTTTGCTGACTCTGACTGGCACCGGTTGCTACAGCTGTTCTATCTATACTCGATGGCATTCGGAATCAAAGACGCATGGCACTAGAGTGCGACGTCTGTGTCGAGTGGCCACTATTGCGTTGGCTACCACCGCTGCGTTTGCTCTTATAGTCCTTCCTATTAGACTTAGGTTTGCGTGCTGACTTGTTAAACCTGTTGAAATGACTAGACCCTCCACGCTTTTTCGATGGCCGCTTGTTGGCATCAACGGTAAATGAATCCTCTGAGATATCATAGACGGCGGCACAGCTATCTGGCATTCCAACTATGGAAGCATTGCTGACGTTTAACTTCGGAGCCAGATCGTATGTACCAAACGAATCAAAGCGTCGTTGCCGTAATTCTCTGATCTTATGTGAGAAGTAATTGAAGTACGCATCTTGACCCCTCTTATAATCCTCGAGTTGTTGGTATACTATTGGTGAGATAGGGAGCTTGAGAGACATGTCCTTCAACATAGTGTCAGAGGCTAGAGACTTTTCTGTGCTATTGTCAAGCCTAGTGGATATAGCATTCCTTTCCTTCCTCAAGGCATTGTAGCATTCGTCCAAATGTAATCTTTTTTCGTTATCATCCAACTGGAGAACGTCAACCCTAACTCCCTTGGCATTTACACTAGTCCCACTGCCATTGTAGATCCTAGAAGAGGCTACATTTAGTGTGCTCTCCTTTCTGTTGATGACATTGTTACCGGAATTCCACAATTCCGAGCTTGGCCTAAATGAAGGCTGCTTGCCAACCGGTGTCGGCATATCATCAAACCTATTATGTTTATTTTTGATGGTGACAAAATTCAGCAAAATTCTATCTGAGCCGTTTAGCAAACGGTGTGCCTTTTTGCCAACATAAAGATAATTGGTTGAAAAACCTCGTCCTGTCATCACAGCTTTTTCCGTGAGGTAATCATCCTTTATCAAGGAAAAGAACAATCTGTTCACATCAGTCTTTGTCATGGCCTTGCAGCATCCATGTTGAGGAGATTCATCATAGTGATGAGCTGTAATTTTGGCACTCTTCGACCCTTTGACGATATCTTCAAACATACCCAGCGGAACTTTCGACTTTTCGTAAGACTTCACTAAATTCACAATCAATTTAGCTTCACATGTCAAATCTTTGGTCTCCACATCAGTATTGGCATAGTTCTCACAATTATCACACTGGTTATGACAGTCCTTTCTATCAAACTTCTCATTAAAATACTGCAAAACAATCTGTCTCCGGCATTCAGTATAATTCTCACAATATTGTGTGACCTGCTTCAGCTTATTTAGATGGTTTTCCTTCGTAGCAGCATCTAACTCTCTATCTTTCCTAATAAGACTTTGTAGAGTTCTAGCATCCTTCATGCTATAATACATGATACATTCAGATTTCTTACCATCTCTACCAGCTCTACCAGTCTCTTGATAATAGCCTTCCAAGTTTCTTGGAATAGTCAAATGGATGACAAATCTGACATCTCCCTTGTCAATACCCATACCAAATGCAACCGTTGCTGCAATAACTTTAGTTTTACCACTCTGCCAGTTGGCTTGCACTCTACTTCTATCTTCAAACTCCATACCAGCGTGATAAAATTCACATAGGATACCAAAATGGCCCAATCTTTTAGCAGTGTCTTCACATGCATTTTTGGAATGACAGTAAATGATGCCGGTACTTTCAGGGAAGTGATTATTGATCATATGACCAATATCTTCCATAACTGATTTCTTTTTCTCAATGACCGTGTAGTAGAGATTTGTTCTGTTGAAACTTTGCTTGAAAAAATTAGGATTCCTCAATCCTAAATGTTGAATAATGTCAGCTCTCACGATTTCATTTGCCGTTGCCGTGAGAGCCATCATGGGTATATCAGGGTATTCATTCTTGAAAAATTTCAGCTCTTTGTAATCAGGTCTGAAATCATGACCCCAGGAAGAGACACAGTGAGCTTCATCAATGACAATTCTAGCAAGTTTCCTCGTCCGGTAAAGCTTAGCGATTGCCTTTTTACACAGCTCGCTCTTACTTATCATCTCTGGGGATAGATACATGATGTCAACCAGACCCTCAATGAACAGGTTATAGTGATGCCTCTTATCTTGGGCATCCATCTTGGAGTTCAGCATCGTTGCATGAATATCTAAAGCTTTCAAGTGGCTCACTTGGTCCTCCATCAATGAAATCAAGGGAGAAATAACAATTGTAACACCAGATGTAGAACCGGAATTGATTATGGCCGGTAATTGATAACATAACGACTTACCACCACCTGTAGGCATCAACACAAAAACATCATCGCCTGCTAGTGTGGCATTGATGGCATTCAACTGGTTCTCTCTGAAGGATTTCAGTTTGAAAGTGTTGTTCAGAGCCTTGTAAATATCATTAGTCCATTCGTACTTACCATGGAAGCTCCTAAAATCTTCTTTGTTTGGATTATGAATAACTTCTAGATCATCCAGAATACTTTCCGGTTTCTTCGTCACAGGTGGCAATGGTTTCTCTTTAAGTTCTGCTTCCTGTTGAGACAAAGATTCGAGTCTCTCTTCTTCCCAATCAATATCACAAAAGATTGCGGTATCATCCTCAACATACTCAATACCCCGCTCTTGGTTGAATTGCGTTGAGTAGTCTTCCTTCTCTCCGAGAACCACAAGGCCATCAAAATCGTTATCGTCGTCATCGTCGTGGTCATCATCAACCTCAGCTTCACCTTCATTCGCACCTCCACCCAAATCAATGTCAGGCATAGGTTCATCTTGCAAATGTGGCAAGTATTCTAAGGCATCGCTAAATACAACTGCATCATTATTTGCCTTACCGTCTTCATCTTCCGTATCCGACCGCTTCTCTTCTTGTGCAGTTCTTGCGGTTGTCTCGATGATGGAAAAATCATCCACACTCATATCGTCGTTACGAATATTATTATTAATATTATCATCGGAGTCTGCATCGGGGTCTTCCACTTCCTCAAGAACACTGTTATTCAACTCAATAATGTCAGAGTGATTGAGATCCTCAATCTCATCGAGTTCATTATTATCATCCCAATCTTTGCCTTGTCTCTCAACAGGGGTGGCTTTAGCAGTCTGGACAATACCTCTATCATCATTTTCATCCTCCTCTTCCTCTTCTTCTTCGTCCTCTTCATCATCATGATATGAACCATCTGTAGATGAACCTTCCTCAGCGTCAAAAATGACAAACTCACCCATCTCTCTTCTGATTTGAGTCCTCGTCTCTGGTGGTGCATCACTATCACAGTTAAATGAGTCTTCAACTTCGTCATCCTGAGTAGATGCAATATGTTGCATCATTGGTGGCCTGCTGACACGTTTTGTGCGCAAATCAGCCCCATGGAAATCATCCATATTCTGTGACAATGGTTGAGATGGTGACGATAGTAGGTCGGTATTCATAGTAGCATTAATGTTGCTGTTGTTGATATTACAATTGTTCATACCAAGTTGTTCTTTCGTACTTTTAGTTATCGTTACATTGGAATTTTGGATGATGATGTCTGTATCATCAGCTGCTCCATCAGCATCTTCGACATCTTCAACATCTTCAACATCCTCAAAATCCTCAAGCTCCTCTATTATGGGTATCTTTGGAGTTTCGAATGGTGGTGGAGAAGGTGGTTGTGCAACATCTTTGGCTGTAGAGTGAATTGGGCCATGATCCTCGACAATGTCCGAGTTCAAGTCCATATCGAGATCCATGCTGAAATCCGTGCTGAAATCTGCCAAAATTTGAGGTTCATTATTGGTTTTAGCATTCTCGTTGTGATGGTATTCAGGTTCATGTTCATGATTTTTGTTAGCAGGTGTAGGTGGTATATGGCGTTGTGGAATCTGTGGTGGTGGCATTGAAATTGAGGAAGAAACTGTTACCGATTCTACTACTGGATTCAAATCAATTTGAGGGAGTCCTGCAAGTAACGACATTGATTCTCTCTTCAACAGTTCAAGATTTGGATTGAATAATTTCCGTTCGTTTCTTTTGGCATCCTCAGATAAAGACGTTGATGTTTCCACATTAATACCCTTTTCGAGAAACTCTGTAAGTTCAACGAGCTTCTTAATCAAATGAGACTGTTTCTCACAAAGGTTTTGCAGATTTCTAATAGTAGCGTGGGATGATTTGGGATCCCCCATTTTAGGGGTGACCGCTGTCGACGTGGGTGGGGATGGAGTTAGGAGTGGAGGTGGGGGTGTAGGTGAAGGTGAAGGTGTTGATGAAGTGTTAGGCTTTTCCAGCCCCAAGATGGCATCAAGCCCTTCATCATCACTGAAAATATCATCATCAATATCATTTAGGGTAGCCGGTTCCTTATTGGGTAGAGCTTGCCTCTTGCTACTCACCATTGAGGTCTCTTTATCTTGTATGAGTTTTCTTTTCTGTGGTACTACCATTTTTGATGAAGTGGGGTTATCTTTAGCCTTTTCATCCTGTGTCAAATCTATAAAGCTTTCTTCAAAAGTATCTGTATTTTCTGTAATGTCATTCCTCTTTGTTGATGTGTAGACAGGTCTAGATGGTAGAAATTGGGTTATCTGAGGTTGTATTCGACTGGAGGTGGTATTGGATCTTGTAATCGATCTAGAGTTTGAGGTTGAGGTCTGCATGGTAGCAGCAGTCTCCTTATTAGAAGCAGGTGTTATATTTCTCAATGGCAGTATTCGTTGTGTGGAAGAGTTCGAGAAGGAAGAGGTTGCAGATGACGGCGTTGAGGTTATGCCCGGAGAAGTGTTGCTTTTCCTAGCTGATCTATTGCTTATCAGGGGGTCTGATGAGAGCATTGTGGTATTATTGACCTGAGTGGCCATATTGGATGGAGTATTGTTATTGTTGGACTGATATCTGACAGCTGGTACTGAGATGGTATTTCTCACTGTATAGCGTTGTTGTTCATGTTCTTGAACTTGCACTTGTGCTTGTGCTTGTGCTTGTGCTTGTTCGGTTGGTGTGAGTTCAGGTATATTATTTGTGTTGATGAGGGGCACATATGGCTTTTTCTCCTTAATCCAAGCGACATGCTCGTTCAGATTCCACGTACGAGCCATCTGTTACTGGTTTGTTTGTCTCGTGACGTGGTTGTGGCTGCACTGGTTGTTCTGACGTTTCCTGACGCGGTTGCTCGTAGGTAGGTAGTGGCGTACACAGCTTTAACGTGTAGAATGGATAGGATGAGCCTGAAATTTGATGAGGGTTAAAGAAAAGGGTAAACAAAAAACAAAACCCCATTAAAGCTTCAATCGCGAAATTTTTCTAACAAAACTTATGGATAAGCAAGCACTACGTATTGAGTGGCGACTACTGGTTATTGTATTTGGTTTGGTCCTACACAACAGCACAATCCTTTGTGCAGCCAAGTAGAACCAGGCGTCAGTAACCAGAAGTGTAGCGGTAACGACACCAGTGCCAGATGCTGTAGCCAGATAAATCTGAGCTGACAACGGTTGACGAGTTTTCATCAAAAAATGTTGTAACAAAACGGGANTTTCAGCTGTTACACTGAAAAGAACAGATACTACACTTGATCTAAGCCAAAAGGCAAAGAGATCTTGCGAAAGGAGGCAAACCAAAAGCGCAGGTCCAGGCACGGTGGGAAAGACGACAACAGCAACAGAGGGCGGGAGGGCGCCCTTTTATAGTTTTCGCTCTGCTTGCAATGGGGAATGGGAATAAAGAAATTACGAAATGCGAAAAGGGTTTCCGTCTCTATCCGCCCCCGACCCACAGCCCATAGACTGGGTTAAGAGTTAAGAGTTAGTTAAGGTCCAGACCCTTTGCCGGCCGGAGAAGACAGAAGCTTTGGGCACTGGGCTTTCGGTTCTGGGCACTGGGCACTCAACGTGCTGGGATTAGGTGACCGTTATCCGGGATCGTTATTCACAGTTCATTGATACCGGCACAGAACAACGCTGTACATCACTATCGAGTACTACAATACACTGCACTGCACTGCACATATCGAACAACAGAGCGCACAATGGTGCCAACGAAACTACTGCAACGCCCGAGGTTGTCCTTGGTGCTGCCCGTGGTTGTCACGTTCGCCCTATTGTCGATATGGTTCATGATACCAAATCCTGACAACACGTACACTTTGGACCCAGCTATGCAGCTACAAAGGTTTGGGCTCGTATCTGAAGATGGTATCATTGAAGCTGATAAGATAGACAGTTCAGGTCGCCTTGCTGAAGAGAGTAAGGACCATCTCTATAACTATTTTGGCAATGGTGAGGGTGACAATAAAGGAAAAGATAAGGCTAAAGATAAAGGAAAGGGAAAGGTAAAGGTAAAGGGAAAGGAAAGTACCAACGATGGAAACTCCAGATCAAGGAGTAAGAACATTGCGAAAACGCATAAGTTGGTGGGAGTAGGCTCAAATGGAAATGTTGGAACCGGAATGTTGGTATCTAATGACCAAGTCAGTCCACAGGATATCCAAGCCTATAAAGAGAAGATGAAAAATTCCAAAAAGGGGAAATTGACCCCCATCAATAACAACCTACTATCTGATGATAAGGTGTTAAACTTCATACAAAATGGGGAACCAGAGGAAGAACTCACAATACTCTCTCAGCGAGCTCGTAAACTTTTCCTCAGGAAAGTTGCAAAAGTAAAGGAATCAATGACACAGTGAACAATACCCGCATGCATCGCTGGCTACCCAGCTACCAGCTACTAGCTACCAGCCACAAGCCCACCAACCCACATCAGTTAATTCATTCATTTTGAGACGTCGTTAAATAAAAGCTCCAAGAGAGCTACTTTGTATACTATATTTCGTAGGACATTCGATAAACACCCATAGATAATATTACTGTCAGTTTCTGCAACCATGTCGTTGCACTACAACACAGAGCATAGGCCACTTATAGCCCAGAACTCAACGTGCTTATGTGTAGCCTCCAGCCACCAGCCTAAAAACGCCACACCAAAATATTCCTGATAAGCGATCTACACGCGCGCAATACCGAAATCTTTTTGACCGATGTCAGCGTCCGGCTTGGCCTTTTGTTGAACCCTCCAACTTACTTATTGAGCCACACTTTCATGCTGGCTCTTCTTCGACAGACAACAACACTCTTCTTTCTCCCTCCAAACATCAATTAACACTATATCCGTGAATACCACTGAAAACAAAATGTCTCAGCAGTATGATAGCATCAACACAGATGACCCGTTCTATGTTTCACATGAGGATGCGAGATCGATCAAACTGGGCTCTATAAAGGACTATGCCAATGACTCCTCAAGTACAGATATAAACACATTCCAGCCCATGCCACCTCCTGAACCCAGCTCTTCCTCAAGACAGCGCAAACCATCAACACAACAGATAAAACGCACCCCTACTATGGGACGATCGAAATCTCAAGGACAAGTGACAACATCAAATCAAGACATTCAGCAACACATCTCTGAAACAGATTCCCTTCTGGCACCTATGAGTATCAAAACTCCAAACTCTTGGATCAATTGTGGATCCTTATTACTTGAGAATAAAGGTTCCGTAGCAAGAGATCACTTGGCTTCCGAACGTACCTTTCTAGCATGGTTACGAACGTCATTGAGCTTAGCTTCAGTCGGGGTTGGTGTTGCACAATTGCTAAAACTTGGTGGTGATGCACAAGAGAAACAACTCTTGCTCAGTTTGAGTAAAGGTTTAGGTCTATGCTTTATCCTTCTCGCACTTGCGACGCTAATGATTGGAGCTTTCAGATACTTCGTTATTCAAAAAATGTTGACTAACAATTCATTCCCAGCAAGTAGATTAGGAATCGGTCTTATCTTGTCTTCCGTCTTTGTTCTATGCGTGGCAATTGTGGTGGTGATCTTGACTATGTGACTAAGCTAAAAATGGTAAAACTTTGTACCAGATGGACCAGCTTGTCGGTGAAAATACTTGAAAAGAGTACTAATTTATATTTTAGTTATCCTACCTTCCTGTGCATAAACAGCGAGTGTGAATCCATTGCGGATGGCCTTGAGATAGACGTCTCAAATAACATTATGATTATGTAAAAATATAATAGTCGATATATTGAGCAATTGACAGTATGGCTTCAATTTAAGACGAAAATTTCAAAGATGTAACTAATCGCATTTCTTATACTTAATTTTCCTGACAAAGTTCAAATTCCTCTATACTTTGTATGCTGAGCCTCCAAAAACCTATTTGATGACGTAAGCAGTACATATACTCTATAAAGGACCACAAAGTTTTAATTTCATGTTACGGATCCTTCATGGGTTAGGTTGACTTCTCAATAACCTGACCGAAGCCAACCTCGCAATCAACACAAAGACCAAGGAAATCCATTCTAATAGAGCGTGGACCGGTTTCCTCAGGAGATGATGACATCAGACCTCTAGCCGAGCTGACCACAGAGTAACGACATCCCTGTAGTGTAAACCTATGCTCCTCAACAGGCCTCTCAGTTAACCTCTGACAGATCTTATTACTTATCTGATTATAGCCTAAACATGAACTTAGAATGCGCTCCCGAAAGAGCTACTT
>JAMYHI010000437.1:0-15067 GCA_025531525.1 Pichia sp. P7020A | reverse complement strand
TCAGAATCTATTGTTACAGCAACGCACTCGGAACGGGGGAATCCGCTTTATAAAGGAACCACATTATCCCCCACGCCACATACAGGCCCACTGTAGTTGACAGCAAATACTTCAGTCGTATACCTAGTTCAATCCATTGTATATTGCCTTTCATTGTTAGCAAAGCCTCAATCAACAATGTCCACCCCAGCACAAGTGTAAGTTCACCAACTCAAGCCGCATGTAACCGCTGCCGCTACAAACACAGCTACTAACTTTTACACATTTCGCCATTGAATGGATGTCATAGCAATACAAAGACGTACAAGCTTAACACAGGTGCCAGCATCCCGGCTGTTGGGCTTGGTACTTGGAAGTCGACGGAGGAAGAATGTTATAATGCCGTTAAGACAGCCTTACAGAATGGCTACTTCCACATTGATACTGCTAGAATTTACGGTAATGAAGAGTCTGTAGGAAAGGCTATCAATGACTATCTCACGGAGTCAGGTACCCCAAGAGAGAAACTGTTTATCACAACCAAACTCTGGTGCTCTGAGTGTCAAGAGCCTGAGAAGAGCTTGAAGGAATCTCTAGCAAGACTCAACCTTGACTACGTTGATTTATTCCTTACTCATTGGCCAGTGGCTATTCCACCTGGAGGTGAATTGATGCCTCTGGATGCAGATGGGGCACGTCTTTCCATTCCATTTGATGAATGGAATTACGTCGATACTTACAAAGGTATGCAGAAGCTTATCAAGACAGGATTGACAAAGGCTATTGGTGTCTCTAATTATAACATTCCAAAATTAGAGAAGTTATTGAATGATCCAGGGGTTACCATAGTTCCTGCTGCCAATCAAGTCGAAATGCACCCATTACTTCCTCAAAATGATTTAGTTAAATACTGTAAGGAGAAGGGAATTATGGTTGAATGTTACTCGCCTTTGGGATCCACCGGTGCTCCAGTCCTACAAAATGAGACATTACTCAAACATGCACAGGAAGCAGATGTCTCTCCTGCAACGTTGGCCATCTCATGGTCCGTTGCAAGAGGTAATGTTGTTTTACCAAAGTCTGTTCATCCAGGTAGAATTATTTCAAATATTAAAACTATCGATTTATCACCAACAGTGGTTGAAGAATTGGAGGCTATTGGTGAAAAGAACCCACATAGAGTTGGTAACCCTAAATGGGCCATTAAAATCAATCTCTTCGAAGACTCTGCAGAGTATTAAAGAATTTACAATAGTTAGATGCTTACATATTTCGTCTGTATATGTATATTCAGCTCAAATATTTTATCTGAAGGCATTTTACTTTCTCCGCCCTCTTGGCCAGGAATTGCTCAACCTGAACCGTTTTGACAACAATATTGTCAAACAAGTTCTGGTAAAATTCCACTCCTTGGTTCAAATTCTTTATGCACTCAAGGTAGCTCTCATGGATGGAGGTAAGAACTGCGACACTTTCAAGTCTTGCTTGTGATACTTTCAACTTCTCCTTTTGAGTATTGAATTCCAATCTGAGAACTTTAAACTTATCAATGATACCTCCTTGCAGATCTTGTTGGTTCTTGACAAAGTCCAACTCCTTCTCGAATTTCATGATCTCTTGTCGTAGAATTTCTTCTGCAACATCTTTGGCAATGTATTCACCCTTGAAGGAGCTTATTTTCTTTTTACATTTCTCCAGGTATCGACAATTTTCTACTTTGATTTGAACGTTCTTGATGAAGGACTCCCTATTGCTTACCATATCTTTCATTTCCGTCATGACCTCACTCATTTTTTCTACCACTGTTTGGAACTGGGGATTCATTTTCAGAAACTCGGGGCTTGGAATATATTCCTTCAACTGCTCCAGACTTTCGTAAATAGTAAGGAAAGGACTCAGCTCTTTCACTTGTAAAGCCACCACATGGTCGCCATCTTCACTCTGTTTAATATAGTTCTCATATATCTTAAACGTATTAGCCAGCACGGACCCTGTATCATCTTTCTCAATGTGCTCCAAAGGCCATTTTTCATATCCACTAGCAACGGCCAAAGACTCTTCATAGTTGGTTTGTTCTTTCAGCTGAGTCCACACTTCATCGAGACCCTGACGACACCTCAGTTTCAGATTGTTCACGGTATGGAAAAGGTCGTTCATTCTCGTTCTATTCCCCATATCCAGCAATTGGGTCCGATATTCTGCAATACTTTCTGGAATTTTATTGTTCTTGTCATCAACATAATAATTGATAATTTCATCGTAAATGCCAAATTCTTCACATGCTTTATCTAGAGCATGAAGTGGTTCCTTGATCTCACATTGCGTGAACTCCTCAAGCTGGAAGCTATATTCTTTCAGCAACTCGATCACTGCAATTGGGATCAATGTTCTGAAGATGTTAGGTTCCGAATCTTCAAAATCTTTCGGTTTTAAACATTTCACTAGAATTGCACGCGGTAATGGATTCAAGGATTCAAATTCCGGAAGTTCCACTTTACGATCTTGCTTTATTAACTGGATTTCATTAGTGACTTTCAATCTCAAATTTTCAATATCTTGTACCACTTTAGCGCATTCAAGATCTTCATCACTCTGATAAGATTCAAGATGACCTAAAGCTTCGTATAAATATGCCAGTGAGTCACCAAACTTCTTTTTATTTTTGCAATGTGTAGCATAGAGTTCATATGCCACGCATCGTAAGTATATTTTCTTCAAATGTGTGTACATATCAGGAGATGCTTCTTCATAGAAGTCTGAAGCTTGCATTGCCAGTTTCACCAATACTGTATATTGGAAATCGCCTAGTTCTGCACTCATGAAATATATCTCCTGAGCTTGACCAAGTAGTAGTTTGATGAGGGGAAGATCTTCCACATTTCTTTCTTCATTGGACAAAACGAGACATCCAGCGGCATATTGGAAGTATACTCCCACTTTACGAAGCCTTTCGAGTTCCTCTTCCCTAATCTCATCGGCATCATCAAAAGACCTCATCTCTGAAACGGCGATGATGGAATAATAAGCGGAAAGTTGTTCGAGAAGAATCATCCGTTCTTCCCTCAAAGATCGTACAGTAATCCGTAGCTCTTTTTCCCCTTCTTTTTCCGCTTGTTCAATGTACCACTCAAATTCCAGTACATTATCATCAAACACATCTATGAGCAGATTTAATAACTCTATAAACCTTTTCAGTTTTGTTATCACTTCCAAATTAACGTGCACAAAGGGATCTTGCTTCACAAATAATAGAGACTCACTCCGCAGATCTGTCATCATTTGTAAAGTCTGTCGAAACGGTTTAGCATCCTGCATGTACACATCTGTGATTAGGGCGGTGAGTTTTTTCGTGAGATCTATATGCGACGGATTTCGCAGAGATATGTAATATAGACCCGTGGTAGGGTCCAAGATATGTCGGAGAGGCATATTCCCTAAGAATGGGGTGGTCAATTGGGAAAGCGTGCCCATACTGTCCTTGTTGTCTGTTGTTGTCTCTTGTTTGTGTTTCGTGTCTCCGAAATCCGAGATCTACTTGCATGTAAACAACTGCAGGTGACCTGGGAAGGAAATCGGAACGAGACGCGCCTACGGCTTGTACACCATTTATACTTACAAAGTCATGGCAAATTTCAACAGACGATCGGTCTTCCTTTCAGTGAATGACGGCAACCAGCTCCAGCAGGCAATGCAAACTACACTCGCTGAGTTACTGCGACATTCTCCACCTTGTATTTCATCGGGGATCAAGAAATTGGACAGAATTCTACCC
Organism: Pichia sp. P7020A; assembly: GCA_025531525.1. NCBI lineage: Eukaryota > Fungi > Ascomycota > Pichiomycetes > Pichiales > Pichiaceae > Pichia > Pichia sp. P7020A. The sequence goes on along the minus strand of JAMYHI010000437.1, from coordinate 11,316 downwards.
GACGGCGGATACATGCCAGGAATTTATGATATTTCCGCATCATCTGCACCTGTCGGTTTAGGCGTGTATGAACTTCTATTCCATGCTATGCTCAGTTCATTAGAACATGGTGGAAATGTGCTTGTGGTGGAATCTCGTGGTAATCGAGTACCTTGGATGAAATTGACGAAACATGCCAGGTTTCGAGAAGAGTTTAGAGATCGAGTGAAGAGTTTGGAAGTGGCCAGTTTAACGGAACTCATTGTCCTGTTTGAGAGCTCGGAGCTATTACATGGATTGGATGTAGTAATACTAGATGCATTTGCTAATCTATATGCGTCCGAATTACATGGGATACAGGACATTATTGGGAATTCCGGTGATGGTAAAGAAGGTATAGTGCGATTTTACCAGGCTGTGAAGTGTCTCTTCGCCATGATACAGCAACGATGTCAGCGAGGGATGGTGGTATTTACAGTGGGTAGTATGGGTGAGTTTAATCAGAAAGTTGTTGTGCAAGAGCAGGATCCAGAGGTAGAGGCAGCCGATGATGGTGAAATTGATATTGATTTGGATGGTATTGGCGAGATGAGCTCAGCTGAAGTGACTCGAACAAAATACATCAATCAACAGATTTTGGTGCCAACGATATCATTGAAGTCAGATATCAATATGTACTATAATGCGAGGATTATCGTATACAGAGACTGGGTTCATGAGAGTTGTGTCAATGGCGAGTGTGGACTCGTCAGTGGACTCGATGAGAAAAACCCAAGAGTTTTCGAAGATGCCGTGAGGATGTTGAACGAGGGAGGGATACGCTGTCTACCTCATTATCTATGCATTATACCGTATCCAAGGAGTGACGAGAGGAAAGTCTCAAGTAGTGGGTTCTTTCTAATTGACAATAATTTCCAGGTGATTGATATAGACAACGTTGTTGATAATGATGATGGAGGTGAGGCTCAGACCCAAGATACGGATTTCGGAGATATGCAGGAAAACCACGACGATAATTGCAATGAAGACGAAGATATCGACGACATTGTCATACCGGACAGCCAGGCATGGTGAAGTAAAGGTTATGGTATGTAATTTATTATATTAGGTTACATTATATTAGATTAAATTAAACAAGTTTTGGAAACTTTCACGTGTTGAATAAAGGCAAACATTAGGATATATAGGGGAAGTTTGAGTTTGAGTTTGAGTTTGAGTTTGTGTCTGTGTTAATGTTGATGTTCATTTTGATATTGATGTTAAAGTTGATGTTAATACTTTGAAAGAGAAGACAGCTCGCCTAATCGAGCTTTTCTTCAGCGTCCTCGTTATAGTTCAACATGGTCCAGAAGTACCAGATACCTGCAGCAATGAAAGCACCAATGATAGGACCGATCCAGTAAATCCAGAAGTAAACAGGGAATGAACGAGCTGCGACAGCTGCACCCAAACTTCTAGCTGGGTTCAAACCAGCACCAGTGTAGAAGATACAAATCAAGTGGGCAAGGAATAGAGAGATACCAATGAGAACAGGAGCAAAATCGTTGAATGAAGATTTTTCAACAACGGTCATCAAAACGGTGACACAAAGGACACAAGTACCGAAAGCTTCAATCATTAAACCTCTACCCTTAGAACAACCACCACCTAAAGCGTTAGCAAAAGTGACAGGACCTGGAGTCATTGCACTTGCTGCACCACCTGCAGCCATACCTGCAATGATTTGTGTGACCATCATACAGATACCCTTGACTGGGTCAACTGCACCAGCGAGACAGAGAGTTAAAGTGACAGCTGGATTTAAGTTACCACCGGAAACCTTTGCGGTCAAAGTGATACCAATCATGACACCGAAACCGAAACCGGTTGCAATCATGTAAATTCTAGCAGCTTGAGAAGTGTCTTGAATTTCGGAAGAGTTACATACGGAAGCAATCATGTAAGCAATCCAGAGGAAGATGAAGGTACCGATGAATTCACCAGAAACGACAACGAGAAGGTTCTTAAGAGAACCTTGCAAGCCCCAATTGATGTTGAACTTGCCCTTCTTGGTGTCTGCCGGAGCAGCGGATGAGTAGCCGAGTTGTTGTTCTGCGTCCATTGTTGTTAAGCGAGTGAGACTAGATGGAAGCTATAGCAGAAGAAGGAGGAAAAGAAGGAAATAAGAAGAAACTTCAAGCAGAGGCTCGCAATGAACACATCTTGCAGGCCGGTTAACTGATGGCATAAACCACGAGGGGACAGCTCCCTGCTTTTAAACAGCTCGCTGAGGACCGCACACCACCACCCACCATGCACCCGAAGGCCGTCCGTCAAACTTAGTAAGGGTGCAATTAAAGTAGTGACGCATACGGCAAAATGTCAACATTATAACTGCGGGTCCGAAAAATTAGTCGCTCAATGCGGCAGAAAAAAAATATTTCCGCAGCGCTCAGCACAGCGCTATACGTAGCGAAGCTATAGCGTAAAAACTGGCGTATTCGCACTAAAAGAGGGTAAGTGGTCGTGCTAATACGGGGACCACATAGGCAGAGCTCTCAGTACCACGTATAGACCACACAGTACCGCACACTTCAACAGTACACTCACTTATACCTTTTCAACATTGCCTCTAATGAGTCGTTGCTCGTTGCTCGTTGCTCTACAGCTGCGGAAAAGTTCTTCAGGCTTCCAATTGCCATTGCGTGCAATTTGTGTGCAGGCTCCGTCTACTATAGTGCGGCATCCGTGGCGCAGCAAAGTTCTGTGTCGCCATTGTTATACTGTATACGCAAGCCCGAGTTCTTAAATTTAAATATAGCTACAGATGAAACCCATCGAAGGCTATATACGTACAGGCTAACTGACACAGCTATAACGCCTATAACTAGCGTTGGTGTATAAAGTAGTACAGTAGCATAACCTGTACTGCTCTTACAAGTTTGTGAACAAGGCTAGAACAAGCTTGCAGCTAGCCAATTGGCCCAAAGAAAGACCCAGCCTACCCTTAAAGTTAAAGAGAAGCTCGAGACTCGAGACCCCGGGCTAGCGCTATAGCGGGTCAGTTTCTTCGCACACATCACTATAAATTGCTGTACAGAAAAAAAATTTAGGCAGCTAGAGTTCGTGGCAACTTCTTTTTTTCTGCGCGCGGGCATATTTCCAATTTTGTGCAGATCCTGAAAGCTTCTCTCGCCGGATTTGCCGAACGGCATCTATCCCATTCTCTGAGAAAGCGTTGATTACTGATGGCGAGAGAACTACATTTAGAGGAGACTACGCATGCATGTGTAAAAGGTAAAAGGTATGTAGCTCAAGGTCAGAGAATTCAATTAGGGTTTCCAAAACTTGAGCTTGAACTCGACTCCAATTCGTCGTTGTTGAAGCTATGATACATGAATTAAGTCTAAAGTCGTCTATACGTAGTAAATCAAAAAATAAAGCAAATACACTCATGCAAAGTATCTACACTTTGTCAAAGTGGCCCTTCACATCTTCGTCGTTGCTCACTCTGAAAAACGAATCGTAATCTTTACCATCACCAGCCTCTCCATTGCCACCACCAACGGTCAAGTCCAATACAGGTGGTGCACCAAAGTAGACAATCTTCCCCTTCTCATCAAACGAGGCATTCTCATCAGATATTGGTACGATACCGGTAAATTGTCTAATTTGAGCCTTACTCAATCCCATTGGATCACGAGGAATCCAAACGGTTGGACATTTGGCAGCTAAATCGGGACAATCATAATCGTGTGCATGTAATAAATCATCATCTTCACCTTCAGGGTATTCCCAATATGATGGTGGAATGTATGATTTCAAATCATGGAATGTGAGATACTTCCATGGTTGTAAGTATTGCATCACCATACCAGGTTTATTGATATCACTTCTATCACCTTCAATTAAGAATGGTTCTTCAATGAGTCTCTCCTCATATTCTTCATGAGTCTCATCATCACGCTTACCATTATCCTTGTAAGGATTAGACCAAGATAATGTCTCACTTTCTCCATCTAATGGTCTCATACAAGAATTTGGTAAAACGGTGAGTAAATCATCAAATGCAATATTCAATTGAATGTGACATAAGACGGTGAATGCAGTGAAAACAACTTCTAAAACAATACACCCCCAAGATTTGGAAACGGCAAATAACCCAATTAAACAAATCTCTCCCATATAGATACCAACAAATAAATGGAACATTGCACGTGGATAGTTTCTACCCATCATATCCGTACCTGGAGTCATCACATAATTGAGAGTGTTCATGTATGTGAAATAAAGGAATAAGAAAGAGACAAACGTGAATAACAGAATGATTGGAGAAATGATCGAGTAGACAATGGAAATAATAGCAAGTACTTCATAAACTGGATATGTAGTACCCCAAGCCATGGAACCGAGTCCATTATATCTATTGTATTTCTGACGTGCCGTCTTATCCAAGAATGAAAATGCATAGAAAATCAAAAAGTTCACAATTTGAAATAATGTACCACCAGAGACGGTAAATCCATTCAAAATGATATATGAGATGAAGAAATTGGAAGATTTTGGTAAATTGTTGGACAATAGACTCAATGCAGAACTTGGATCTTCCACAATTTGAGTCACCACAGAAGATACGGAAGATGCAATTGTAACAACAAGGAAAGTTTGAACCACTTGGAAGGCAAAATAAGATTGTTGTGTAAAATATTCGATGGATTGAACGGTCAAACATCCAGATAATTTAGCCATACTTCTGATAAAGATAGGTAACAGCATCATCAAGATTGCCAAAAGAACAGATGGTAACAAGGAAGTGATCAAACCGAGTAAAACGTCCGGTAAATTGTAAATGAATCTCAACCAGTGCATTTTGTTTGTCAAATATGTTAAATTGGAAATCAAACCGACAAATGCCACAGGAATGGCCCAAATGATAATTAGGAAGATAATGAGAGCAACGGCACCTGCGAGTCTACCCAATTGTTCCCACCAGAACAATCTCATGTTTGGCCAGAAAATGTCACTAGGTTCAACACCAATATGTTTTGGATCGAAATGAAGAGGTTGATCGTGAACTCTTGTTTGGAATGCCAATTGTGCATAATATTGGTTCTCAAATTCCACGGCAATGGTGTTCAATGGCTTGATAGTTGAATCTGTTTTATCTGCAAGTTGTAAATCTGCAATCTCAATATTCAATTTAGCAATATTCTCCTTGCAATATTCTAGTAAATCATGTTTCTTACCAATGACTTTAGTTTCTTTGATAGTTGGCATTTTCTTCTGTGGGATGTAAGATACCAATTCATTAGGCAATTCTATCGTTTCACCCTTTTTATCCATTTGAGCCTTCACTTTCATAGCTTGAATGAGAAGTTTATTCAATTGCAATTCTAAAGTGTTGACCAAATCTTGTCTTTTCGCCACTTGTTTAGATAATTTTGGAGACACTTTAGCAACCCAAACTTTCTTCACACCACCAAATAATTTTCTAAACTCATTTTCATTAAGGTATTGATCTGGAATAGTTTGGAAAATGACCACTCTAGAACTGAGTTTCTTTGCATAATGAGGAGTGGTCAATAAAAGTGTACGTAAATTAGTGTAGAAATGGAGTTCTCTATAAATGGTGAAGATGATTGCACCATAAAAGATCCAAGACATGAAAACATGTGCATAATATCTACCAACTTCAGTGACATTGGAGAATGATAATTGATCCAAACCCGTTTCATGGTTACCATTAGTTGCATTAACTGGGAATAAAATGACCCAAATTAACATACCACCTAAACCAAATGAGGCAACAATTGCTAAATAACGGATAAACAAATAACCATCAACACCTGAATATTTGATGATGAATGCATGATCTTTCGATAGCAAAGCTCTGAACCAATTAGGTGGAGTTCTAGGTAGTTTCTCTGGTCTCTCATCTTCGGGGAGAATATCACAGTAAGATTTAGGTTCATAAACTCTAGTGAATTTGAGTCTGAGTATGAAGAAACATGTGACAAAGATGGCACAGATCACACCGTTAGAGATGATGGCCGTAAGCACATCCTGGGTGGATGTGGATGTGGAGGAGGCCATGTCAGTTACCGTTGTGTTGTGATGTGTGTTGAGTTACGCTGCTACGTGCCACAGACGAAGAGGATAAGAGAGAAGTGAAGAGAAGAGAGGAGAAGATAGGAGGGGAAAAAAGAAGAAGCAAATTCACAACAAACAAAACAATCGGCCACAGCCGTCTCTCGAAGACATGGGTCCAGCCACCGGTTATACGGCCCCTAGTTACGGCTTCTGGCTTCTGCCTTAAATTCTTAAATTCTTTTAATGCATCGACCTCTTGGCGTTTCAGATTTTTCTTTAATAAATTACTTTATTTTTTTGCGTTATTATTGTTATGCACTTTCCACGCTAGTCGAGTCGAGTCGCTGGACGCGGGCCGTTTTAATTTTAATAATTAATCCGTATAATTAATCCGGAAAATGCGAAAATGCGAAAATGCGAAAATGCAAATGCTCAAGCGATGACGCAATGCTGGCTTAGCGCTTATAGCTGGCTTAGCTGGCTATAGGAAATAGTCAGCCTGTGGAGGACAAGCGTCTCTTCCCCTGTTAAGACCGTCCTCTTGCGGGTCTGCACTCTCAAACGTCGTGTACACCCTGTTTAGCGCATCGTCCAGCGACAGCACGCTCGCCACGTTCCCGCATCGATAGCAGTAATTGGGTGCAGACCAAACAGTGACAACGGCACCTTCAAATTGTTCCTTGTACCCTTCCATAACTAATTGGTGCGCTCGTGCAATTAATGATAGACCATTGACGTGTAGAAATTGTCTAACGGGAGCCTTACCGAATAGATACCCTGCACCTCTAGGAGACAGAGCCCATCCCGTCTCACTCATGTCTCCCTTGATCTCCACATGGCTTAGGTCGCCATTGTCGCCATTGTCGCCATTGTCACCTCTGTTACTGTCTAACGAGGAATCTGGATCTGACCATAGCAAATCGCACATGGGCCCATCGTGTGGCACTTCTTGTTTCCTGTCAAGAGATTTCAACGAATTGAGTTCCACAACGGCTGGTGATAACCCACCATGTACGGCAAAAACGGATCCACCAATGAGTGAACCAAGTGGTAAGTAATCAAACATTTCACAGCAATGTCTCCATAGAACAGCACCCGTCTCTGGATATTTTCGTAGACATTCGTCATAAAACCCATACACAGAAGTAATCTGTCGTGATTCATGGTTACCACGTAATAAATAAACGCAATCCCTGTATGCAACTTTATACGCCACTAGTAAAAGTAACGTCTCCACAGAGAATAATCCTCTATCAACGTAATCACCTAAAAACAAGTATCTATGATTTGGAGGTGGTCCTCCACCGGCGACATCAAATAATGTGAGTAAATCATGTAATTGTCCGTGAATGTCACCACAAATGACAAGAGGTGTATCCACCATTTCAACATTACCTTCCTCAATGAGCAATTCCACGCAGAGTGCACACAGCTCCTCAGCGTCGCTAGAAGATACCCCACCACCCTTGCGGATGGTCTCTATGATCTTCGTCACGTCCAGCATGACTTGTATGTCCTAGAATTGGTCTTGTATAACCAAACCGCAAGAAGAGGTGAAGAATGTGGTGTGGTATGGTATGGTATGGTGTAGCGTGGTTTCCTATTTCATGTATTTTCTTTTCGACAATCGATTGTTCCATTCATGCTGCAACTTCAAATACGAGCGCTGTACTCTGTACGCTCTACGCTGTTCCATCCTTTCCTATTCTTTTCAACCACAACATTTGCACTCCACACCAACACTACACAATGCAGAAGGTTCCTCCAATAGTACCTCGCAAGAAACCATCCCTTAAGGCGAAGAAACTCCCCGGCCTTCCAACCCCATCGCCGTCACCATCACCATCACCGTCACCATTACCGGCACCCTCACCAACCGTATCAACAACATCATCTTCGTCGCAGACAGTTACTGATGATACAATAATCCTTCCAAAGCTTAGAGCTCGTCCTGAGACTCAACCTGAACATAAATCTAAACCTAAACGAGAGCAGAAGCCTACGCAGATACAGGCACAACCTCTTCAGCAAACACCAGTACGAGCAAAAATCACTGCATCGGCTGCACCAATAGCTCTCAAACTGGAAGATATAATGGCACATCGTCAGCGCACAGATATACACATCAATGGCCATCTACGTACTACCAAAACGGCACTAGAGAAACAATACGAACAGTATGAGAATGAATCTCAATCTCGAAATCCTACAACGAAGAGACCTCCACAGATACCACCAAAGCCAAAACCGTTACATGCTTCTTCGACCACTAATAAACAAAGAGTGCCACCACCACCAGTAAAGCCCAAATCACTTTCACTAAGGAAGGTCACCACGGGACCGACGGGATCGACGGGATCTACACCTTCACGAGAGGCGAAAATGGAGATGACATTCCTTCGCACAGTGCCGCGTCGTAGTACAGCACCAGTGACAACATCTACACCATTTGCATCATCTCCATCTCCATCTCCACCTCCATTGGCACATCCAACAAAACAACGTTCGCGTGGACCTCGACGCAGGCTCCCAACGGCGCTCACTGTGTAGTGTAGACCTGCAATAATACACTAGGCGGAGCAGTGTCTCCTCATTTCGCACTCACTGCTAACATAATGGCCCATACGTGCATGTTGAGTCGATTTATTTAGATGGCCACATTTGGATAAGTTAATAAATGTCCGCATTGACTACTAATCCCACATTATAGAAGCGACATGAATTAGGAGAATCTTTATCTACATCTACATGGCTCCTGTTCCAAGTTACCATACGAACTATCTGATAAAGTTTAGTAAATTCAGGTCAAGTGAGGACGCCAAGCTCAGAGAGCCCATTCTCAACGAATAAAGGCTGTTACTGGGAAAGTCACCGAATTTGCAGAAATGATAGCAAGACATTGTAATACGTATGGTAGGGTGCTGGTGATGATTTCAACAGACATTCGACAACTAATTAGCAAACAAGAACATTTGACCTCAACAGGATTAACAGCTTGCATCAAGAATTCCAGAGAGGTCTTTAGATAAGAAATGTGTGATGATATCATTAGTTGGATATACAAATTACTCCCGTTTACTCAGTATGTAGCCCGCATCAAACACACTCTATAGTAATCAGGAGTGCCCAGTCATCACTGGCGTGTCCTACTGCTGTCCCTGTTCCGTCATGTAATAATGTGCCTGGTGCCTTGTCTAGCTTAGCTCTTAGCTCGCCCATTCGCGTGGGCTCGATATTCGGTATGTCATGACTTCGTCAACAGATTCTGTTTCGTCGCTCGTTCCAAATTCTCGTACACAAATTAAGGGGGACATTGTAGGCAGCAGCCAATCCAGGCACCAGAGCACTATTGAAGACCCGGCTAAGTCGCACATGTACCCACAGGCTACGCTACACATATATACCAACAGGATACGCTACACATATATACGTCATGAAAGCGCAGCACGCTTCTAGAACCAGGCTGTCTGTGATGTCAACGATTGCCACATGCACCTTAATTCTATTTTTATTCATTTGGTGGAGATCTCAATCGACGCCGGTCCGTCACAAACAGATTGCTCTACCTTCCAACGAACTCATCACGATGCCCTCACTTGCGGAGCCCTTGCCTTCGCATTTATCCGGCTCAGAAATAGTCGATGATCATCTATTCAGACCAAATTTCGATGATGAGAATCTCAACGCAGAATACATAGATCTGAGATTGGACGTACAGGCTACATCCACCGGATGGCAGAATCAAGAACGTGTCATCTTCTTAGTACCATTGAGAGATGCAGCACCTCACCTCCCTATGTTCTTCAGTCACTTGGGTAACATGACATATCCTCATCATCTCATTGATCTTGCATTCTTAGTCTCCGATTCTAAAGATAATACACTGGGCGTACTTGAGGATCATCTTCTGGAATTGCAGAATTCACCAGACAGAGATATACCGTTTGGTAACATTGAGATCTTTGAGAAGGATTTTGGCCAGGCTGTCGGACAGGGATTTTCAGATAGACATGGTTTCGCCGCACAGGGACCACGTCGTAAAAACATGGCAAGAGCTCGTAATTGGCTTACTGCAGTAGCTCTCAAACCATACCATTCTTGGGTATATTGGCGTGATGTGGATGTGGAGACCATTCCACCAACTATCTTGGAGGACCTCATGAATCATAATAAGGATATTATAGTTCCCAACGTGTGGCGTCCACTACCTGATTGGTTAGGTGGTCAACAACCATATGATTTAAACTCTTGGCAAGAGAGTGATGGCGGTATCCAACTTGCCAAAATGCTGGACGAGGATGCAGTCATTGTTGAAGGGTATCCAGAATTTAACACGTGGAGACCTCATCTAGCATATTTGAGAGATCCATATGGTGACCCAACTACGGAATTACAATTAGATGGTATAGGAGGTGTCTCGATCTTGGCAAAGGCTAGCGTGTTCCGTTATGGAGCACATTTCCCAGCTTTCTCATTCATGAAACATGCAGAGACTGAAGGATTAGGTAAACTAGCTCGCGCTATGGGATTGGAAGTGGTTGGATTACCTCATTATGTCATTTGGCATATATATGAACCCTCAGATGACGATTTGAAACACATGGAATGGATGCGTCAAGAGGAAATCAAACACGCCAATCGGAAGAAAATGATGGAAAATTATAACGTTGCATTCAAGCATGGATTCCAACAATTAGAGGACGCATGGAATGACGAGAAACACCGAATGATGAAGAACTCGGATCCATTACAGCTCTCTAGAGATGTCGAGGTTGATTGGTCAGAGTGACGCCTACGATCTTTTTACCAAGTATATGCAATTAATTCTGTATAAGCAAGCTCCATTTCTCGAATAATACGCTAGCCTCACTTTTCACCACCCTCTTTATCTTTATCTTTCTCCTTTTCCTTATCCTTGTCTTTATCCTTGTCCTTTTCTCGTTTGAAAGCAAAGCTCAGTTTACGACCCATGAAGCCGGTTCCTCCACTTCCACTGCCTCCATGATTATTGTCGGTCTCATCCTCAACAATCACACCGTTACTAACGACATCTGTGGAGACGTTACCGGTGCTACTAGATCCGGAATGCGCAGAGGCGGCAACACTGTTCTTCCTTTGTGCTAACTTGAAGAATCTACTAGATCCAAAGCTTGAACTCTTTCCGTGATTGCCACCACTGCTGGTGGTGCTTTGCGCACTTGAATGGAAATTGGAACTACCAGGTCCTCCACCACTGTGTAGATGGGAAGGACCGTGTGAGCCTAGACT
>JAMYHI010000436.1:0-15142 GCA_025531525.1 Pichia sp. P7020A | reverse complement strand
GCCGTTTCGTACATGCTAAAGTGCAAGCTCATTGGAACATCCATCATCCAGCCAATGAGCACCAAGAGTGGAGTGACGAAGATGGCAATTTGCAAAGAGGAGCCAATGGCAACACCAATGGCCAAGTCCATCTTATTCTTGTGTGCGACGTAAATGGCAGTGACGTGTTCGGCGGCGTTACCGACAATTGGAATCAAGATAAGACCAATAAAGGTCTTTGATAAGCCGGAAGTCTCAACAATGGCATCAATGGTACCGACGAGATAATCTGCAGAGAGTGACACTAAGATGGTTGCTACGAACAAGACAACGATAGCAGAAGTTGTCGATAAGTGAGATTCTGGAGAGATTGAAACATCGTAGATGGATTTTGGACGAGTGATAAAAGAGCCAGATGGGCGACGCACTGCAACTCCTGCTTCTGCATCGGTAGAGTTACCCTCATAATGTTGCGTTGCTGAATCTTCCAAGTCATCTGGGAGAGCGAGAGAAGGACCTCCGGATTTTTGTGGGTCGTCTGTGAACAAATAAGTGTGAGTTTTCAATTGGAAAATCATGTAAAAGACATAAATCATGAGCAAGATGATGGATGTACCTCTTGAGAAATCTAGAATCTTATCTTCCAAATGTGGAGTCTTCTTTGGGAGTGAGAGGTAGAATGCTGCCGGTAAGAGTAGTGCCATCACAGAGACTGCCAATAGGGAGCCCATTGTTTGAGCTGCAGTTTGGTTGAAAAATTGTTCATTGTAACGTAATCCACCAACGACAAAACATGAACCGAGAACTAAAAGTAAGTTCGATAAGATGGAACCAAGCATGGAAGCTTGAACAACGGTAATTTGATTTTCACGTAGTGCAATGACGGAGACAATGACTTCAACGGCATTGCCGAAAGTAGCATTCAAAAGACCAGCGACGGAATCGTTATGCAACGAGTCGCCCAATTCTTCCGTGGCATAAGCAAGCAAAGATGCTAATGGGATGATGGCAAAGAAGTTGGTGGTGAAGACGGCAACGGGACCCCATTGTAAATACTCCGCAAGATAACCAATGGGCACAAAGAGTAATAGCCAGTTGACCTTAGAGGACTTGAGTGTGGTTTTTGCTGCCGTGTTGACAGAAGAATACAGCGAGTTGCCGTGAGTAGGGAGAAGTGCAGACAGCTCAGAAGGCATGGTGTGTAATGCGTAGTGCAGTACTCTTTTTGCTGTGCCGCTTGCTGTTGTCAGCGTAGAGATGGCTAGCTTGCTGGTATTGGGCTGTCTCTGATGTCAAGTGTCAAGCCCCCTCGTTTCTTCCCATTCCCGTTCCCGTTCCCTTCCTACCCGGCGGTTTCTGTACCGTTTCTGCACGATCACGTGACCACCCACAAAATTTAAGTTACATTACATTATTTTATTTTCGCGACGCGTCGACATCACGTGACCTTTTTGAAGTTCCCCCTCACTGCGACGCGAAAACGCGAAAACGCGAAAAACTTGCAAAACGCGAAAACGCGCTTGTCGTCCCAAAGCGGCAGCGCATCCCTTTAACATTTTCACTTTCCACCTTCCCCTCCGCCTTCTAGGGCCGATCACACTTTTCACTTCACACCACCGTTTTCGTCCATTGTTCACTCGGTTGCGGATAATGAATGCATTAGCAGGTCGTCGTTGGCTCCCGCTGCTGCTTGTTGCTTTGCTAGTTGCTACCAATCTGCTTTGTGCTTACTCCTAGTTCTGCTATAGAAGGTCTTCTCTTCATCAACCACAGGCTAGAGGCTTTACTCTCAAGAACAAAGACTAAAACCAGTTAGATTAACTTATCTCAAATCTAGTCCTCTTCAAAGAACTGCACAGAACTTTCCATATTCCAGTCCTTACTCCTCACAATGTCCGACTTAGAAGCTTTGTACATCTTCCTCAATAAACCCATCTCCCCGCAGATGGTGCAATACCTCGTGGCAACGACACAATCGATAATAGCCGTCCAAGACCAGATCCCAAACACCAACGATTCTGGCATCGCAACTCCACCACAATCCCCTAATGACGATAGAAAGCTCCGCCTACCCTCTCTTTACAACTTCATCAACAAACTCATCCAATACTCTCACGTGCAATGTACGACTTTAATGACCACCCTCGTTTACTTGCACAGACTGAAACAAGTCATTCCTCCAAACTCAATAGGTATGCACACGACACACCATAGAATATTCTTAGGTTCCATGCTATTAGCTGCTAAATTCACTAATGACTCCTCCCCAATGAACAAACACTGGACCTCATACACAGATGGTTTACTCACATTACGTGAAGTTAACGCTTTAGAGATTGAAATGATTCAGTACATTGGCTGGGAGAGCTTAAATTTCACCAACGAACATCTCATTCACTCTTTACAATACTTTTTAGACCCAATAAAACGTTCATTGAGACAATCAGCGGAAGCACACCTACAGAAACAAATGTCCCAATTAAAACATTCATCATCACAATTGAACCTCAATGCAAACATCCAAATTTCAAAATCTTCAACGATAAGCTCCTTACCTTCTTTGGTATCATCATCCTCTATATCGACAGTTTCATCATATACGTCAATGCCACGTAAGGATTCTGTGCAGTCTATAATGTCAATGTCAACGTCACCACCAATATCCCCAACCTTGGAGACTTCGGCAACAACGCCACTCCAACTACGCCCACTACGTCTTCGTTCATCAAAATCTACAGACTTAGCCTCCACTTCAACCACCTCACAAAATCAATCGATACCCACTACCAAAAATTCACATGCAACTCAGAAAAGGAAATCGTCAATCACAATCGTTCCAATTATTCCAACGACGCAACTACCAAATTCTGCAACTACACCATCACTGAAACACAGTAGGAGAAATCTGAGACTCGTGGATGCCACTCATAATCATCATACTCATGAGAAGACAAAATCTACAAGGCATCTAAATCTACTCGCTTAACTCTCTACCCTCTCCACCCTTCTTTTTCCCGGCTTTTTACTTCACTTCATTACCCTTATTCCCCGATTATATACTACTTATTTACAACTTACAATACAAAAATATCCTTCTCAAAAATTTAACTAATTAATTACTATCACTATCAAACACTAATACCACTAGTTATATAAATCATCCTCCTCTTGTTCCACATCGCCAAAGTTTGCACCGGAACCGACACCAGAGCCAGTTTCAGAGGTACTAGCAGCAGTACCTGAGCCTGCACCGACATCACCGACACCAGCACCAGCGCTGGAATCGCCATCAAACTTGAATGAGCTCAACTGTCCTCTAGATGCTTGTAATTGTTGTGCATACGCTTCATATCTTCTCAATTCAGCTGGTGAGACACTTCTCTTAGCTGTCTTCATAGCTTCTTCGAAATGTGCCTTGGAAATGAATGGAACTGGATCTGGTTGGTCTTCCATATCAATATCTTCACCTCCTTCTTCCTTCTTGATCTTAGCCTCTTCAAATGTCTTGTGAGCTTCAATGGATTCCTTAATGGCAAATTTGGCAGCTCTTTGAACAATGTAAGATAAATCGGCACCAGTGAAACCATTGGTCAATTTTGCAATAGCTCTCAGATCTAGTCCTGGTTCCAATGGAGTCTTTCTCAATTGTGCACTCAAAATGGATAATCTACCCTCTTCATCAGGTAATGGAACATATATCAATTGATCCAATCTACCAGGTCTCAAAATTGCTGGATCAATTTGATCAGGTCTGTTCGTCGCACCAATGATGAAAACGTTCTTCTTAGCATTCATACCATCCATCTCGGTCAATAATTGATTCACAACTCTATCAGATGCTCCTCCAGCATCACCCATGTTACCACCTCTAGCCTTGGCAATGGAATCCAACTCATCAAGGAAGACAACGGTTGGAGCTGCTGCTCTAGCCTTGTCGAAAATGTCTCTAATGTTAGATTCGGATTCACCGTACCACATACTTAATAATTCAGGACCCTTGACGGAGATGAAATTTGCAGAAACTTCAGTGGCAACGGCCTTAGCTAACAAGGTCTTACCAGTACCTGGTGGACCAAAGAAAAGAACACCCTTAGATGGAGAGAGACCAAACTTGGTGTATTGATCTGGATGCAACACTGGGTATTCGACAGTTTCCTTCAATTCTTGCTTGATGTTATCCAAACCTCCAATATCATCCCAAGTGACATTAACACTCTCAACAACTGTTTCACGTAATGCAGATGGGTTAGAGTTACCAAGTGCAAATCTGAAGTTGTCCATGGTGACACTCAAGGAGTCCAAGACTTCGGTGTCAATGACATCTTCATCCAAGTCAATAAGTTCCATCTTTTCTCTAATCTGTTGCATTGCCGCTTCAGAACATAGAGATGCGATATCGGCACCAACGTAACCGTGAGTCTCGGATGCAATCTTCTCTAAATCGACATCTTCACCTAACTTCATGTTCTTAGTGTGAATTCTCAAGACTTCCAATCTACCAGTAGCATCAGGAATTCCAATATCGACTTCTCTGTCGAATCTACCGAATCTTCTCAATGCAGGATCAATGGAGTTTGGTCTGTTGGTTGCTGCAATGACAACAACGTTAGATCTGGCCTTCATACCATCCATCAAGGTCAATAATTGAGAAACGACTCTTCTTTCAACTTCACCATTAGTCTTGTCTCTCTTTGGAGCAATAGAATCAATTTCATCAAGGAAAATGATAGAAGGAGCGTTCTTCTCAGCTTCCTCAAAGGCCTTTCTCAAATTGGATTCAGATTCACCAGCCATCTTAGACATAATCTCTGGACCATTAATCAAAAAGAAGAAAGCACCAGTTTCATTTGCGACTGCTCTTGCCATCAAGGTCTTACCAGTACCTGGAGGACCATACATCAAGATACCCTTAGGTGGTTTAATACCAATGGCTTTGAATAATTGTGGATGTCTCAATGGCAATTCAACCAATTCTCTAATTTGTGCCATTTGCTTTCTACAACCACCAATGTCATCATAACCAACTTCATTCAGGTTGTTCTCTTCATCTTCTCTGTTAATTGGTTCACCTTCGGAGTGTATTATAGTATCTTGGGAGACAATGGCATAGTCCTCTGGTTCGACTTCGACAACCTTGAATTCAACTTGTCTCATACCACCTCTAACAACAAAATGGTCACCCTTTCTCACTGGTCTGTAAGCGTCAACAAAGTAAGGTTTGAGGAAAACGTCAAAGAGAGAACCGGTCAAACCTTCAATGGTGTCTGCAATTGGTAAAACAGAGATTCTGGAAGCAAACTTGATATCTGGGCAAGCGTGAATGGAGACAACGTCACCTAATCTTACTCTCAAGTTGTTTCTTGCCACTCTGTTGATTCTACAAACGCCATCTTCCATGTCGTCATCGGCGAGAACGACCAAAACGGTATCCTTTCTCTTCTTACCCTTAACGAGGACGGCATCACCACGAAACAATTGAAGCTTTTCCATGGTATTGGAACTCATGGAGATGATAGAGTTGTCGTCATTGGTAGCATCGTCGACAATCAATGCATTGTCCTTCTTCTTTCTTCTCAAAATAGCGGTGGCGGTGGCGTCTTCGGGACCAACGTCTCTTCCAGAGGCGTCTAAAAGCGGTTTCTTCTCGTCAACCATAGTGCGTGTGTGCAGTTGTAGTTGTTATAGTTGTGGAGAGGTGGGATTGGACAGACAACAGCACAGGCGCACAGAAGAAGACCAGTGCGAGAGGGCGTTCGGAAGGCAAATCAAGTGCAGTGCAAGTGAGTGGCGAATCGCCAATCGCCAACCCACGCCAACGACTAACGACCGGGGTAGCGAATTCGGAATGGCTAATGGCTAATCACCACTGACTGTACTATACACTATACAGCAGACAGCCATCAAAGCACAGCACAACATAGGGGACCCACTGACCACCACACAACACAGCAATGGCATCCGCAGCACTACACGACGCATCCTGCATCTTTTGCAAAATCATCAAGGGTACGTACAACAACACAGCGCAGCACAGCACAGCTCCGGTGAGCGCAGACCCCTTCTTCGAGAAGTATACTAACACCGCATGATTGCATTTATGCTTAATTACAACAGGCGAAATCCCATCTTTCAAGCTGATTGAGACTGCTCACTCCTTCTCCTTCCTTGACATCCAACCTACAGCTAAGGGTCACCTGCTGGTCATTCCAAAGTATCATGGGGCGAAACTCCATAACTTACCGGATGAATACTTGGCAGATATCTTACCCGTTGCAAAGAAGTTGGCAATTGCATTGAATTTGAACATTGATTCTCCAGAAGGTGATGGTTACAACATCTTGCAAAACAATGGTAGAATTGCACACCAAGTTGTAGACCACGTTCACTTCCACTTGATTCCGAAAAGAGATGAAGAGGCAGGCTTGATTGTCGGTTGGCCCGCTGAGGACGCCGACATGGCCCAATTGTCCGAATTTGCAAAGGAATTACAGGCAAAACTAAACTAAGTAAGTACTGTTTATTTGTTCATTTAATGTCACGTTATATCATGATTACATTGTATTGGTAGCGTTCACTGTAAACTCTATAAACCAACCATACCAGAAACTTGACGAGCCCCTGCTCCAAAAATCATTTGCATCGTCTGAGCACCAAATGGGAAGTAACTGGCAGTGTACCATAGTATAGACAACACCTCTATTATCCCCATGATCAGACTGAGAATGGTACTCTTCAATACCACTGCACAGTAAACTGTCGCAATCTGACTAGTAACGAAAACAGCAGTGAAGGGTAACCTTTCTTTGCTAGATAAATGTCTCACATATGCAACTGGCCCCTGTAGAACACCAAATGAGAGAAAGAATAGTAACGACCCTAACGTCCAGAGCATGACAAACTTTCTTGGCTTTAGTGTGAGCACTGGAAATAAGAAGAATCCAAGGGCAAAACACGCAACAGAGCCCAATAATAACATGAAGAATCCAGCATATCTCTCAAATCTCGATAGTTGAAACCATGATGGTTCCTCACTCCCTCCAAGCAGATCATTGGTACTCATAGGCAGTACACTTTGCGCTCCATCGACAGTATCGTGGAAAGTATTGCTTATACTATCACCGATATTGGAGAAGAATGAAGATGCGCCGTTCATAAAATCGCCACTCCCACCAACATTTGTAGCACGGTTGTTTCTCCAGTTCGAAAGCACATTAGCGTTATTCTCTGCCATTTAATCTTTGGCTTGTCGTCTTAACTGAAAGCTATTAGGGTCGGAATTGCTCAAAGTGATGCTACGGCAACGACCTCGAGGCTTGCGGCTTGTCATGTAGACCTCAAAACTCAAAACTCAAAAAACAAACGATTGCCGCCCGCATATTTTGAATTTCATGAATGCGAGCACCGAATACCGAGCAGCAGATAATGAATAATCGACAACCGTTCCAAACTACTGGTTTCTCCAAAATTGGTTTAATATACATGCAGTAAAAGATATAGATAGTACACAAACAGTGACACCCCATTTTCAGTGGTTCAAAATTCGTTTGTCTCGGGCTCTCTAGTGAGAAGTTGATCTAAGAAGTCAGCATCATTCGCAAATTTCAAGCTCGGCTCAGCCAATGGGGATGAACGCCCTACCGTTTGTGAAAATTCATCAGCCAGTGACGTATAATTATGTTCTTGGTTCTCCTTCAAATTGCCGTCGTCGTTCCCGTTAAAGCCACGATCGGCATCAAGTCTTAAAAATGAATCCACATTATCATTTGTAGACTTCAGGGATTCTGAAAGTTTATGGAAGTCCAGAGGTTCCGATTGAACATTGGAAAAATCCATAAATTTAAGTTTTGAGTTGCTCGTCTTCAAGTTAACATCTTCCATAAAGGCAGAAAGAGAGTTTTGAAGCTTCTCAATCTCTTCAGGATCTTGAAGGTGCTGGCTTTTCTCTGGCATCGGTTCAACCTCAATCTCCGAACCGTCTTCATTGATCTCACCATTGGACTTGTTACTACTTGAGATGTTCCCCAGAGGGTCCGTGTTTGCCTTCAGGAAACCTTCATTGTTGGGCGACTGATAGTTAGAGAAACTATCATACTGTGATCCGTTAGGGATGCCCGATGATTCAGATTGGTTTCTCACCTCAACAACATTCTCATTCTCATTTTCATTCACATCATCATTACCACTTCCATTCTCATAACCGTAAGCATTAAAGCCACTACTCGAGTTGTTGTTCATGTCCAGATTTTCAATTCCCCCTCGCAGCTCTTCCAACCTTCTATCTTGCGCTTCAAGCACACTTTGTAGAAATCGAATGTACTCAACCGTCTTCGCCAAAATTACATTCTTATTCGCCTTGACTTCCTTACTCGCCGTTCTATTCTTACTCGATACAATTGAGCCTGTCAAGTCCGAGCTGGGAGGTTCATACATCATCGCCGGTGGTATCAACGATCCAAGTTCTTTTATTTTCTCCTTGATTAAATCTCTTCTTCTTCGTTCAACGGCATTGTGTAGTTCTCTTCTTCTTGACAGCTTACTCTCCTTACTGAGGGCACTCTTTGAATTCACGTGGGCAGATGACGGAGACGCTATACTTTTGAAACTTGGAGAGTTCATAGGAGATTTGAAACTATCATCGTTATAAGAACCATATGGAGAGTCCCCAAATCCATCATAAGTTGAGGATGGTGACACCAAATTATTCAAAGAGGTGCCCAAATGTGAACCGTAACTCTTACCTAGAGTGTTAGATATACTAGTTCCCAACTTGTTATTCATGAAGTTGGTGGAAAATCCTAGAGATTGTGGAGAAAATGTCTCAGGTTTAAATGATGATGATAAGTTCCGGAGAGAGCTTCCGGTGATATCTTGGGAGCCTTGGAAGCCCTGCAAACCTTGGAAACTTTCAGTGTTTCCCATTGGCACTGGATCGTTGTTGCTCGAGACACTTTCCAAGTTGTTCATCGTGTAGTTCTGTGAACCTGCATGACTAAGGATGTTCATTGGACTAGGATAATTGCTATTTGAACCACTAACACTGCCGTTCCTATTGAGGTTGTTGTTATTGGTACTGTTGTCGTTGTCGTAGTTTATCATAGCTGCTATCTTCTGCTGGTTGCCAATAGGATCGAAGTTGGAGCCCCCGAGCGCGCCGTTTACATCAGCTAGGACGTCCTGAGGAATTATCTGGTCCATATCATGCAATTCCTTTTTATCAAGGGGAGATTGAGTGGATGGTGAGGTTATATTAATGTTTAAGTTGCTCAAGAGTTGAGAGCCTTCATTGGGGAGAATATTGTTTGGATTGTATGCAAGCATATCATCCAAATTCTGGAAGTTCTGTAATCCACCATACCCTAGTATGTTGGAATTCAATCCTCTGAGGAGATTTGGGTTACTGTTCCCATCAACCGCAACATTGCTCACGTTTCCACTCATGTTAGTGTTAAAGTTCAAATTGCTGTTGTTGGTGCTATTTTGGTTCGTGTTCATTTGGGTGTTCGTGTTCGTGTTGCTCGTAGTATTGTCACTGTCGGGTAAGTTAAAGTTCATGAAGTGAGAAGTCGGAGATTCAAAGTCTGCGCCAGAGCCACCTGGAATTCCCTGTGCGCCCTGGTCAAAGCCGTAGCTGGTTGTTCTCGTGTCACCCATGTCCATTACTCGTGTTGCTATGTTTCCAGACCGGTACACCGATGCTTCCTGGCCTTCATTGTGAACAGAGTAGTGCTAATCGTCAGCGTAGTTCACAATTGCACGTATCCTGTTTCCGGAATTTGTGAAAGCTGGAAATTCGCTACTACGCGGAATAAAGAATAGAGGGACGAGCGACGAGCGACGAGAGAAGAGGGCCGCAAAACGCTTTAGGTGTGTTTATGTCAAAGATTACTACAGAACTAGATAAAGGTACATAAAGTTAAGCCCAGTGGTTACCGTAGCTTAGTGGGCTGAAACTGCTGCGCTTCACTTGAAGTGCAAGTATCTCAAGCACTACCGAAGATGAGAATAATGAAGTTGCAAGATCTCCGGAATATTAGTTCTTGTCGTGCGGCTTCTTGTTTTTCGAAAATGGCCACCTGGGTACACTACCTCCGCTGAAAGTACTTGAAGTACGCCTGAGAAAGCCGACATGGCCGCTTGCAAACGTTGGAATGCGTAGTTGGCTGGTGCTATCGTCTTCCAAGTCAAAGTACACAACACCTTCATCTTCATCTACATCGTCATCATAATTGTAGAAGCCGCTGTGGTCCCTGATATTCGACTCTCTAATATCAGTACCCCTGTTGAAATGATGATGGCTGATATGCTTGGCTTGTGGTTTTGAACGTACTTCGTTCTGTGAAGCTGATGATGATGATTGAAAGCTAGGTTGCTTTTTGGTAACATTACCAAAAATACTCAGATCAATAAAGTTATTGCTGCTCCTATCTTCCGAAATCTCAGACAGGTTCCCTTCGTTCACAACATTAATGAGCTTGAGGTCTGGATAGTTCATATAATCATGTATTGGTGGTGATACTTGTTGAGAGAATCCCTTAGAAGATGCTGGAATATTAGAAACAGAGCTTGCCAATGGAATCTTCGACCGAACATTTTTGGACGAACCAGCTGCGTCTGAGCTATTCGAACATTGCGTCTTCATACGCCCTGTCCTTGCTTCACGGACAGAGTGTTTCTGTCTTTCTTCATTTGGGATAATATCCGTACCACTCGTCCCAAGGAGCTGGGCTTTTTGCGTTTTCAATGGAGGTGGGGCACTTTGTAAGAATCGTTTATTCTTCCTTTGAGCAGTAGTCATGTTCGTATGCGTATCATCCTTCGTTTTACTTTTGCTTATCTCATTAGTCGTACTATAACCGCTATGTGTGCGAGATGCCAACGAGTCTGTGTTTGAAGAGTAATGCCACGAGTCACGGTTAGTACTATCATCTGCCTTGTATGTGCTCATTGTTGGGATTCCAATAGGAGTTTTGGGAAGTTTCGATGTTGGAGATGTGGAAGCAGTTGTTTTACCAGACCAGTGTGGCGCAGCAACAATACCTGTATTGTTAGCAGCTTGATCATTATTTGGGACGTCAATTTCGGGTCTTTTTATAGTGTTAATGTTTGGAATGTACTCGACTGCAGGGATCTTATTGGAGTAGGTAATTCCAAACTCTTGTGAGCTAATTTCGTTCAAGAATTGATCTTCTAGACTGATACTCTCCAAACCATTATCAGTATCAATATCTAAACCCCTTAACGTTTTTTTTTCGCTTTCATGAAGCTTAACTGAAGTCTCCAAATTGATGCCGTCGGTGTTGCTATCCGTTTCAACGATATTAAAGGAGTTAATGTATTTAGCAACACTGGATATGTGCGGAGCTCTCGTCGGATATAGATCACTTTCTTTTCTCAATGAGGGTACATTTTCCCCATTGTCCTTTCTTACAGTACCTGTCTCAGTTGGATTGATATGTCTTTCATATTTAGCATTAAACTTATTCAACCTTTCGACAACATTCAAGTCATATGCCAAGATAGCTGCCGAAACGCTGGAGTTTTTATTATTTTCCTCTCTTAGGCTATCCAAACTAGTAGGCAAGGGATCTATATCCGGGCCACTTCTAGAGAAATACCTTCTAATCGCTTCTATCCAGTACAAAAGAATTGACCTATGTTTCGAGTTCACCTTTTGAATCTCCTCTTTGGTGACAACGCGCTCTCTCCCGTACGGCATCTTGATAAATATTTCTCGTCTGATATCATCGGGATTCCGATCATGAACTCTTTCATAGGCATGGTAAAATATTGAAGGCATTTTGCTTTTGCTAGTCAGCACTAATGAGAACAAGGCTAATAAGTTACAAAGAAGAAATTTACGTTGTGAGTTCTTTCAGATATGTGCTGCCAAGATTGCAAGTTGTGTGTTGGATGTGTTTGTTTTCTGCCTGTTGAATCTGGGAGCAGAACAGGTCAATTTCGGAGTTGGAGTTCGGAGTTGCAAACAGCTCTTTTTATAAGAATCCACATGTATTCGCCGTTTCCAGACCAGGCCAATCAAATAATATGGTTCTCTCTATTGTTACCATCTACCCATTGCTACAGCAGTGCGCAGTGTATCGTGTACTGCTTCCCATGTTACCTGTTGTGCTTACTCTCATCCCCTGGCCCCCAGCCGCTGGCCAGTTAGTCTCCTTGGGGCAGACTCATCGGCGCGGTCACGTGCCACCGATTTTTCTCGCATTCTTCGTTTTCCGTTACGTTTCGCTTCATGGACAGTTGGTGGCTGACTGTTTTGTATTTCCTGGAAAGTCGATCCCAACATCCAACACAGTAAGAATCTTTTCGGGCACGCTGCGCATCATATGGATAGGACCGTGACTACATAAGGAACAGTTGAAAGTGTTCTAAGCGTGACCGTGATGTCTCACTCTGCTGCGAACACCAAATCACCTCCAGTGGTGATAAATCCAACCCCGGATGATTACATTGAACTTCAAAATCCGCGTGAAGAAGCGCCATTTACACGATATTATCCTGAACTCGATCCCGAAGAATGTATACCCGTATACCGGTATTCTAATAGCAAAATCTATCAGCAAATTTTAGAGAACTCAGTAGGAATTGACAAGTACAATAATAGGCAGCAACGTGTCGATATAATAAGGCAAGGGAAAGTGAAGGCTCCAAGCTTCAGGAAGCTCTCGAAGGAGGAGATCGTGAACCAGCAAAAGACTATTGATCTGGCACTGCCCATATCTTCTACAATATTATCGGCCACAAAAAATGTCAATGAAGCTCCTGACACTCAGGAACTCAAATTGAGTAAACCTTCCGAAGTTAAACTATTAGCTCAGTTGGTTCGGGGCCCGCACTCCAACGCGTTACTTGAGAGACTTGGATTTTACAACATCAATATCAACACAAATAAGAAGACCACGTTGCCATCAGTGTATCTTCGACCAGATTATTCAAAGGATGAACTAGTTCGTGGAAAACTCATGTACAACTCCCAAAACTTCCAGGTCTGTTATGACATGGATGAAACAGACCTTTTATTTCTCAATTGGCTCAACTCTTTATCGGAGGATGGAACGCAACTGTCGATGGAGCAATTTGAAATAATAATAACATTCTTTGAGTTCAGACTATACCAGATTGAAAGAATATTACCTCCCACTATCAAGGACAGAACTACTATTGATTTCCAACAACAACAACATGCACTATTCTATGGATCAGATGATGGTACTGGATGCCATGATCAAGATGAACAAGCTTGCGCTGTTTGTGGATCTTCAGACTGTGATAGCACCAACTCCATTATATTCTGTGATGGTTGTGATATAGCTGTTCATCAAGATTGTTACGGAGTTTCCTTTATCCCAGAGGGACCTTGGTTATGTCGCCGATGCTTAATTGCACGAAATACTCATGAGCAATGTCTTTTTTGTCCATCAACTACAGGAGCTTTCAAGCAAACAGATGGGGGCGACTGGGCACATGTCTTATGTACTCTTTGGACTCCAGAATTATACTTTGCAAACCCAATTTATATGGAGCCTGTTGAGGGTATTAGTGCCATCCCTAGGAGTAGATGGAGATTAGTATGTTTTATTTGCAAGCAGAAAACAGGAAGTTGCATTCAATGCTCAAAGTCAAGTTGCTTTGCAGCATATCATGTAACATGTGCCAAGCGTGCAGGTCTTTACATGAAGATGAAAAAAGGGATTAAGGATGCAATTGCCAACAAAACTCACCTGACAAGTTTCTGTGATAAGCATACTCCTCATGAATGGTCACTTACTCATGACGTTAAGAGTGGTATCGAAAAGACTAGACTCTACTTTATAGATAAGAGCAAAGACAGTATTCAGAATGATGTCATCAATGATCTGACTTTTGTGACGAACCAGGAATACCACGAGCTCAATCAAACGAAATCAAAGGATTTCAGGTGGAGGTTTAAGTCTTACGACTACGTGATACCCTCAGTTATTATAGATGAACTGCTATCTTTCAACGCAGAAAATAAGCTTCCAAATGTCACCAGATTGCTCCTCAACCAAGTTTCCAGATATTATACTCTGAAGAGGGGTCATATCGGTAAGTCACTCATCAAACGGCCTGATGTTTTCAATCACGCTATGATCCCAGAGAATGAACTCACACGACGTGATTTATCTGTGGAGTTCTTTCAAAAAGATCTACAGAGACTACTCGAATTGTCTCAACTTGTTTCCAACCGATCTAAGCTAAGCAAAACCTTATTTGAAGAAAAGTTGAAGTTCTATGACCTTTATGAAAACCCCAAACAATGGATTTACAAAAACTTGCTCTCATTTTTTGATAATTATTTGAAAGAATTAGTCAATTCAGGCTCCGTTAAGCCGACGATCCCCAAATATGCTGTTAAACCTACCATCTATCAGATTATTGAAAATGTGGAATCAATGAAGTACCTCGATGTTGAAGAGGTTATAGGCGACATTGAGAAATTTGGGAACTGGATCCTGAATGTACAATTACATACAACTTCAGGTATTTTTGATCTTCAGAAGCAATTTAAAGTATGGCAGAGATATAAGAAATCGAAGTATCAAATCTCGAGAGAGTACTTTCATCTAGCCTCTGAACATTGGGATTCAATGAAAGGTGAATACGTTAAATCTGGTAATCAAATATCGTATTTACCTGTTCCTAAATCTGCAGAAGAGGCGGAGAAAGTTATAAAGAGGAAAAGAAAGAGCACCAGCTTGACAAGATTGGGGATTGACATCTCGAACTTTAGCAATGGTAATGGGTTCCAGGAACGGCATCTTAGAAAGCGTGTGAAAAGTGCAACTTCGTCACCGGAACCTGGATCAGCGCCCGCCACCGTCACGGCCAATGGTGACGATAATAAGGCAAGCAATGCCCTCAAGGCAAGATTGAACAGGGTCAAACAACGTACCAATGTTCAAAACTTACAGAAAAGGGCAGCTAAAAAGTAGTGTATAGTAGTTAAGTGTAAATGTAAAGTTGTATACTAGAAAAATAGGTTAGACGACACCCCTAATTACGGTTATGATTACGATGACTTTAATAAGAAGTGTTACTTAGATTAGATAACTAAACCTCACTTAGAAGTTATGTATATAACAAATGAAATACAACATAAACAACAGGGTGACTGTTGTCAAGA